>CM051239.1:423210369-423302869 GCA_027917425.1 Gastrophryne carolinensis
TGTTGGGCTGTTATACTGGAAACTGACCACTAGAGGGAGCACACTGCTATAAAAAAATACAATGATCTAATCTCTACTGTTGTACTTGTATACCTGAAAACTGACCACTAGAAGGAGAACACTCCTATAAAAATATACAGTACAATGTGCTCCCTCTAGTGTTGGGCTGTTATACTGCACACTGACCATTAGAGGGCACAAACCCTAGAAAAAATGCAAAGCTCTATCTCTACTGTTCTGCTGGTATAATGAAAACTGACCACTAGAGGGAGCACACTGCTATAAAAAAATACAATGATCTTATCTCTACTGTTGTATACCTGAGAACTGAACACTAGAAGGAGAACGCTCCTATAAAAAGATACAATAGTCTATCTCTACAGTTGTATAGCTGAGAACTGACCACTAGAGGGAGCATGATCCTATAAAAAGATACAGTGCAATGTGCTCCCTCTAGTGTTGGGCTGTTATACTGCACACTGGCTATTAGAGGGCAGACATCCTAGAAAAAATACAATGGTCTATCTCTACTGTTCTGCTGGTATACTGAAAACTGACCACTAGAGGGCACTCACCCTAAAAAAAAAATACAATGGTCTATTTCTTCTGTTCTGCTGGTATACTGGAAACTGACCACTAGAGGGAGCACACTGCTATAAAAAAATACAATAGTCTATCTCTACAGTTGTATAGCTGAGAACTGACCACTAGAGGGAGCATGATCCTATAAAAAGATACAGTGCAATGTGCTCCCTCTAGTGTTGGGCTGTTATACTGCACACTGACCATTAGAGGGAGCACACTCCTATAAACATGCTTGCTGTTAGAAGGAAGCGGGGGATATGCCCGCCAGCACGCTTAGATGCCATCTTAGATGGCGTGATGTCAGCGGCTACGAGCTTGCTGATTGGACGAGCAGCCGCGCATGCACTGTAGGACCGGGAAGAGGCGAGTTTCTTTGAGCGATCTGGGGGGTTTCACACAGCGGGGCACCTCCCTGATCGGGGGAGAGGACCTAAACCAGGGGTGGGCAATTATTTTTTTCCATGGGGCCACATGAGAAACTAAATATTGTGGAGAGCCAAAAGGCTGAACTCAATTCTGCATAATATTCATTGTATTTCTTTATAAAAAGCAATAAATAGCATTGTGTGACAAGCTGCTACGAGTATATGTTATATATGTATATGTGCGGCCATTATTTACAGTATATGTTATATATGTTATATATGTATATGTGCGGCCATTATTTACAGTATATGTTATATATGTTATATATGTATATGTGCGGCCAGTATTTACAGTATATGTTATATATGTTATATATGTATATGTGCGGCCATTATTTACAGTATATGTTATATATGTATATGTGCGGCCATTATTTACAGTATATGTTATATATGTTATATATGTATATGTGCGGCCATTATTTACAGTATATGTTATATATGTATATGTGCGGCCATTATTTACAGTATATGTTATATATGTTATATATGTATATGTGCGGCCATTATTTACAGTATATGTTATATATGTATATGTGCGGCCATTATTTACAGTATATGTTATATATGTATATGTGCGGCCATTATTTACAGTATATGTTGTATTTAAACAATGCCTTACAAAAAAAATTAAATGTATTAAATAAACCACATGTTGTGTCCAGTGAGGTCTCACACAGCAGGGGATGCCCCAGAGGCATGATGCCTGTAACCCAGCCCTGGATTCCTTCACACTCCATAGGGCTGGGTTACATGGGTTTTGGTCTGCTTTAATACATCATGACCAATTCAAGTTTGGATGGAATAACCCCCCTCTTTTACATTATTATTAAAGTGGACCAACACCCAGGATTTTCACTATCCTGGGTTTTGGTCTACTTCCGCGGGGCACCCCGATCGCTGCGCGAAACCCCCCAGATCACCCTAAAAAACTCACCTCACCCCGCTCCTACGCGCGCGCTCGTCCAATCAGAGCACTCAGAGCCGCTGTGGTATTTACGGACAAGTGACGGACAACCGCAGCGGCTCTGAGCGCGCTGGAGGCCGCATCTCGCGCTTCCCTCTAACAGGGAGCGCACCCATGCCGACCATTCACAAACCACGCGCCCTGCTAGAGATAAGTGCGAGATACGCCCGCAGCTCGCGCATGCGCCGTTGGAACGGGGATAAGGTAAGGTTTCTGGGCGTCCTGCGGGGTTTCACACAGCGGGGCATCCCGATTTCGGGGAGGGATCTGATCCCCCCCCCTGGGTGTTGGTCCACTTTAAAGTAACACAGCGCTGCTCACACTTGTTACTCAGTAGCAATGGGAAAAATTGCGGATTCCCTCACATAAAGCAGAACAAAACCCAGAGTGGCCTCTGGCTTCCCCCCCACCCCGGGAATCCCAGATCGGGATGCCCCACTGTGTGAAACCCTTTTTACTCAGTAGCAACATGAAAAATGGCAGACTCCCTCCCTTAAAGCGGAACAAAGCCCCGATCTGGGATGCCCAGGTGGAAGACCAGTGGCCACTCTGGGTTTTGTTCTGCCTTTTTTATCACATTGCTACTGAGTAAAAACGGTTTCACACAGTGGAGCATCCCGATTTGTGATGCCCGGGGGGGGGGAGACCAGTGGCCGCCTATGGATAAAAGGCTGTGTGAAGCCCTTGCCATCTTGCAGCATGCTCCCCCCGCCCTCCCAAAGGCATTGGTGTGGCCAGAAATGGACTACGAGAGCCAGTGCGCCATCAGGCGCTGCGTACAGCATGTAACACACTTGGTGTGGACTACAAGTACCAGCAGCCTGCGATGTGAGGCCCAGACAAGTGGCTGGAGAACCTCCATCTCCCGCGTCAGCTCCGCACAGTACAGGCCAAGGGCGGGAAGATAAACTCCGCCCACAGCCAAACCTGCAGGAGGGAGCTGTCCAATAGGAAGGCAGGCTCTAATCCAGACACGCCCCCGCTACATTACACTCACTATAGAGGGGCAAAAGTGCTGTTCAAACCCGGGGCGATCTTTTCTGGCAGGACTGAGCGGACAGTGGGCGGGACTGAGCGGCGGGGCGGCGGCCGCGCACCTTACAGGGAACGCTGGTCGCGGGCCGGTCAGAGCCAATGAAAGGGCCGTATGTGGCCCTGGGGCCTTACAATGCCCAGGTCTGACCTAAGCCCAGGATAGTCAAAATCCTGAGTTTTGTTCCACTTTAAAACACGCAGCCTGAGTTTTATTACCATGAGCGCTGTCGCCTCTATATCATTCTCCCCTCAATAGAACAACCAATGGGGGGGTTGGGAATTTTTCAGGCCTAGATGGCCATTGTAGGCTTGTGTGCACATAGGAATTTTTCATCCGCATTTAACTCATCCATGCAGTTAGTGTACACATGCAATGAGAGATAAACAGGGGGTAAAAATTTATATACCCTGTACCTCCCAACTTTTCAGGTTGGGAAAGAGGGACATTTGTATGTCCCCCCAATTAGGCCACGCCCCCTCATTGATTGATGGATGGATGTAACAGTTACAACAATAGAAACACTTTGAATAGGCAAATGAATCATTTATTGCTGCAGATCTGCATGTTACACCTCAAAGAGGGACAACGAGGGACAGGGGGACATGGACTTAAAACAGGGACAGTACCTACAAATCAGGGACACTTGAGAGGTATGACACTCCCCCCTGTCCCCCTTTAATTTATAACATCCTGGAGTCCCCCTTTAAATGAAAAAGCATGCATGCATATAGCGTCTGCTTGTGTCAGCAGAATTCCCCCTGTGGACGGCGCTGCGCCTTCTTGTCATTATCAGCCTTTGTATTAACTTCATTAGAGTTTCTGCTGCATTATTGATGGCGTTACAGCGGGAGCGCGGCGTGGCCTAAATATTCATGCACTGCGACGCGGCCCCATCAAGAGAACTGGTCACTTCTCAAAACCCCCCAAATACTGTCGTGTTTCCTGTCCCCCATCTCACAGTGCTGCCAAGTGTCCATACAGCCAGGGCGGCCATCAGGGCAGTACAGGGAAGACTCCTATATGGGGCCCGGGCAGGAAGGGGGCCCGGCCACCGGCCATTATAGAAGCCCTGCAGCATAAGCAGGCAACCTGGTGCTGCTCCAACCTCTCCCAGCTACACGCCCCCACCCAGCTCCACTCACCCACCCACCCAACTCCACTCACCCTCCCAGCTCCACTCATCCACCCACCCAGCTCCATTGACCCACCCAACTCCACTCATCCGCTTAGCTCCACTCCCACCCAGCTCCACTCACCCACCCAACTCCACTCACCCACCTAGCTCCACTCTCAGCCAGCTCCACCACTCTCCCAGCTCCACTCACCCATCCAGCTCCACTCACCCACCCAGCTCCACTCACCCACCCAACTCCACTCACCCACCCAGCTCCACTCACCCACCCAACTCCACTCACCCACCCAGCTCCACTCACCCACCCAACTCCACTCACCCACCCAACTCCACTCACCCACCCAGCTCCTCTCACCCACCCAGCTCCTCTCACCCACCCAGCTCCACTCCCAGCCAGCTCCACCACTCCCCCAGCTCCACTCACCCACCCACCAGCTTCACTCCTCCACCTAGCTCCACTCACCCACCCAACTCCACTCACCCACCCAGCTCCACTCATCCACTTAGCTCCACTCACCCTCCCAGCTCCACTCATCCACTTAGCTCCACTCCCACCCAGATCCACTCACCCTCCTAGCTCCACTCCCACCCAACTCCACTCACCCACCCAGCTCCACTCCTCCACCTAGCTCCACTCCTCCACCTAGCTCCACTCACCCACCCAGCTCCACTCATCCACTTAGCTCCACTCACCCTCCCAGCCCCACTCATCCACTTAGCTCCACTCACCCTCCCAGCTCCACTCATCCACTTAGCTCCACTCACCCTCCTAGCTCCACTCCCACCCAACTCCACTCACCCACCCAGCTCCATTGACCCTACCATTCTCCTCCACCCAGATCCACTCACCCAGCCAGCTCCAGGCTAGGGAGCAATATGGCCGACTGCATCTGGTTCATGTTGTTATGGCTTTAGTACAAAAAAGAAGCCCAGGTGGTTTTGGGCACTGTGCTAGGGATAGAAGATGACGACATAAAGTCCCTTTCTGGGTATAGGATCACTTTAACTGTCCCCCAACAGATGAAGCGTTGCTAAATAAAAGTATCTCTCTAGTGCAGGGTTCACGGATGGAGTGAGTGTTAAGTTAGGTTAGTTTAGAGTTTAGGGGGGGTTAAGAGGTTTAAATGCAGACAGCATGATGTTGAGGGTGCAAGGGGTTAAATGCAGACAATGGGGTCGATTCAGAGTCAGGTGAGAAATGAAAATGAATGACATTTTTTTACTGGTTTCCACACAGAAGTCACATGACCACAGCGAGGCTTCGGCTGCAGACTGCGTATAGTCCTCCTGCGCACACACGCTGCATCTTGGATCCTGTGGATAGGGGGGTGCTCAATAGGGGGCATTAAAGTGGACCAAAAACCAGCTCGATTGGCCTGGGAATCTTATAGATTCAAACAATCGATTCTCTCCCTCAGGGCATCCAGAATCGTGTGTGAAATCTCCCAGGTCGCCCTGTTCACTCACCTTTGTTCCCGCTCCAATGGCACATGCATGAGCCGCGGCCGCATCCCCGCTATCCCTCTAGCAGGATGCCTGCCCGCACCGGGCATTTGTGAATGGCTGACACGGCCATGCTCCCTGTTAGAGGGAAGCGGGGGATGCGGCTGCCAATGCATTCGGACCCAATTACTTTAGATGCCGTCTTAGATGGCGTTACGTCAGCGGCTCAGAGCGAGCTCATTGGACGAGCGGCCGTGCATGTGCCATAGGACCGGTAAAAGGTGATTTTCTTTGGCGATCTGGGGGTTTTCACACAGCGGGGCAAAAAAAACCCACGTAAGTTAAAAAAATGCAATATTAGTTAAAGGTTGAAGCACACATTAATTAAGATTAATAGGATAAGATCAAATGGTCAAATCTCCTGGGTGTAGGCAAACCCAGATTTTTAAGAACTCAGGGTGTGACCGCGCCATACAAAATTCAAATGATCATACCATGATAAAGAAAATCATGATCTACTTTATAGTAGGATAGGATAAGGTAAGTAGAATAAGGTAAGTGGGGGGTTCTGATATTCCCATGTGCACTCACTCTTTGCACATTAAAACCAATGAAAATATATATCAAAGTGGAAAATCGAACACCCGGAGGGAGTACTCGCATTCAAAAAGATGAATTTTTAATGCTGGTGAAGGAACATAAGTAAACAGTAATATCTACAATACACTATATACAAAATGAGGAGCGCTATATAGGGAATCCAGAGCACGGTATCCAGCAGGGGCGGACTGGCCGTAGGGCATACCGGGACAAATCCCGTTAGGCCGCTGCTTCCTATCTGGCCGCCTCACTGTGTCACTGCGGCTTGCTAGCCACTGCTGCAAATCCCGCGGCCCCTTGCCCATCTCCTTGTCCTTGCGGCACCTCGCCTGCCTCCTTCCCCCCCTGGCCGACCGCTTCATATGCCTGTCACAGCCAGTGAGGTGTGTGTGCCTGTGTGCAACTTCTTTTCCCCGCCGGGCAGGGACAGAGCAGCACCAACTAGGTTCCCACACACGCTGTCCCCGACCAGGCGGGGAGAGAAGAAGCTGCTAGTACTCTGCGCATGTGCATAGCAGCGTGTCCTGCCCGGCGGGGGCTCGTGGGACACAGTAGAGGTGAGGAGAAGGCAAGAGGCGACTGGAAGACTGGTAAGTACCATATTCTTTTGTTTTTTCTTTAGCTGTGGCATTGGCATCTCTGGGCTCTGGCTTGCTGGGGGATATGCGCTCTCCCCAACACCCCGCTGGATCGGCCTGGGAATCTATAAGATTCCCAGGCCGATCCGATCCCTCCCTGCAGGGCATCCAAAATCGGGATGCCCCGCTGTGAAACCCCCCAGGACGCCCCCTAACCTTACCTTACTCCTGGTCCAACAGCGCGTGCGCAGGCCGCGGTCGGGGTGCCCCGGGGAAGTGGACCAAAACCCAGGATAGTCAAAATCCTGGGTGTTGGTCCACTTTAAAATGCACCACTCATCCCCACGGCTGGCCAAATAGGTGATTTGGGGATGCCCTACTGTGTGAACCCTTCCAGATTGTCCGGAAACCCTTTATTTCCATATATCCCTTGCTTTAATCCCTGCAGCTGTGCACGCTCCTGCTCCTAGCCATTCAGATCGGCCTGGTGCGCAGGAGCACTCCACAAGGAAACCGGGGATGCAGCTGCTACCGCTTCCTATACCGACACACAAGCCTAAAGCTCTGATTGGACAAGTGCCGTGAGAGCGGCAATGGTTGAAAGGTGAGTAGAGTAGGAGATCTGGGGGGGGGGGGGTTCACACAGCTGGGCTTCCCAAATTGGGATACCCCTGGGGCATAAACTAATGACAAGTATAGGCAAAATCCTGGTGATTTTGACTATCCTGGTCAGGGGTGTCCCACTGTGTGAAACTCCCCAGGTCGCTGAAACCGACTCAACTCTTCCCGGGCCTCAAAGTTGCCCCGGCTGGTGCCAACCCTTGTCAGCAGCGTAACGCCACATCACTCGGTAGTGATAGAAACATTGCTGTGACGGGGCCGGCTAAAAGTGGCGCTGCCTGCATGTAATGTAACATACTTTATGGGGCCGGGCACAGTACAGAAGGGCCGGCGTGACCAAAAAAGTCCAGGGCCGTTTTTGAATCCCAGTCCGGCCCTGGTATCCAGCATATATTACAAACATCTGCTACAGAAATAAGGTTTGTAAGAAGCTCAATACTTATGCAAGGCATATAAGGCAAATGTTCAACGGAGGAGAATAAATCAGATCTGTGCAGCATGTAAGAATGCAGAACAAAGTAATGGAACAGCAAGGTGACTTACAGCGCAAAGCAAACAAGCTAGAATACCAGGTGGACAAGGAAGTACTCGACGTTTCGGCCGTGCAAGGCCTTTATCAAGAGATGCGATAGTGTATTGTAGATATTACTGTTTACTTATGTACCTTCACCAGCATTAAAAATTCATCTTTTTGAATGCAAGTACTCCCTCCGGGTGTTCGATTTTCCACTTTGATATATATTTTCATTTGGTAAGTTAAAGTGGACCAACACCCAGGATTTTCACTATCCTGGGTGTTGGTCCACTTCCGCGGGGCACCCCCCAGAAAGCCCCTAAAATCTTACCTTTTAGGCGACGGACAAGCGACGGATAAGCCGCCGCCACTGCCACCGCCGCCGCTCGTGCGTCCCTCTTACAGGGTGCGCGCCCACCGCCCGGCGCAGGAGCGCGCCCTGCTAGAGGGACGCGTGGGAGGTGGCGGTGGCGGCTTATACGGCGCCTAAAAGGTAAGATTTTAGGGGCTTTCTGGGTGGTTTCACCCCGCGGGACATCCCGATTTCGGATGCCCCGCAGGGAGGGAGCTGATCGGCCCGGGAATGTTACAGATTCCCGGGCCGATCAGGGGTGGGTGCTGGTCCACTTTAAAAAAAACCCTTGCTGGCACCTTAAAGTGGACCAAAGGCCAGGATAATCAAAATCCTGGGTTTTGGTCCACTTTAAGGTGCCAGCAAGGGTTTTTTTTTATCTATAGCAGTAACAGCACACTCCATAGCACCTCACTGCAAGTGGCCACCCTAGGTCTGTGCCTAATGGTAAATACAGCCCTGCCTGGCACATAGTTGTAGGTCCACTTTAAATGTTGTTGCACTTTTTTAGCAAGATAGACACTACAGACAGGGTTGGAGGCCATACCTCCCAAGTGTCCTTGATCTGGAGGGACTGTCCCTCTTTTGAGTTCATGTCCACCTGCCCCTCGCTGTTCTCATTTGTCCCTCTTTGAGGTGTAACATGCAGATCTGCACCCAGATCTGACTGTTCAAATTGTTTATATTGTTTTAACTGTTGTAACCTATCACCTATTAATCCATCAATGAGGGGGCGTGGCCTAATTTAACAAATGTCCCTCTTCCCAGGGATGTATTTGCCATTAGGCAACCCTAGGCACGTGCCTAGGGTGGCAACCTGGAAGGGGGGGGGGCACTGCCCTTACTACTGTAGAAAAGAAAAGAAATAAAAAATCATATAGCCAGAATATTAATGCCTCCTAACAAACACCCCCCCAGCCCAGGGCCGGCTCCAGGTTTATGTGAGCCCTTGGGCAGCATGGTCTCAGTGGGCCCCTTTGTGGTGAAGGGTCACGTTACATCACCGAGGGAGGTCCCAAATCTGGATGCCCCCTAAGGATCATGCTATTTGGACCAAAACTCTAGTTTTGGTCTACTTTGAAGCGCATCAAACCCCTTTAAACCTGACCTCGGAGTCTAAACGAATCTAGATTCTCCTGATTTTGGATGCCCCTGTGTGTGACCCTCCCCCCCCTCCTTTGTTCATTACTTTCCTGGAACTGATGAATGCTCTGTGTCGCCAGTTTGATTTAACAGCCAAACCAGGGGGGTTCTTTCACAAACAGGGGCATCCCAAATTAAGATGCCCCTGTAAAGTGGACCAAAACTCAAGGGTGGAATAGCTTGCATAGTGGGTATGGCAGCAATCCCAGGGGGTGTCACACAGTAGGGTATCACAGATTGGGATGCTCCAGGGATAGGAAATCAGCTGGGGTGGGCAACTTAAAAGCAGAACAAAACCCAGCACTTCCTCCCCTGGAATCTTAATCGCCCCGTTGTGTGGAGCTCTGCCATTCGAGGAGATGTGGGCACCAGCTGTGGCGGTGCCCTCCCAGTCCGCCGCCGGTCAGGCGCCGTTGCACACCCCAAAGGCCGGCCCTGGCAGTGGGCCCCCGGCAGCTACCCTACCTTGCCAGATGCTGATGCCGGCCCTGCCGCAGCCACAGAAGGATGCAGAATATATTTGTGTGAAGGAGGGACAATGGGTATAACGCAGACCAGAGCATCTCCTCTCCACTGGTGTGGTCATGTGACTCCTGTATGTCAGAACGCAGGAAAAGATGGAACATGCTTGCCTGCTTCTCTGCATTTCCCCCTTTGTGCCCTATATCCCATTGCACCCTTTCCCCCTACACACTTTTTTTATATGGACTAATTAAAAAAAAGGGGGCGCAAGCAGTTAAAGTGCCTAGGGCACCATGAACACCAAATACGGCCCTGCACCTTCCCCACCCTGAAAAGTTGGTAGGTATGTTGGAGGCCGCTGTGACGGGCAGGCTGATTCATCATTGACGCCAGGTAGCGACAGATGAGCGTCTGTAGCAGGCATTTTCAGAGCGCCCGCTAGTAGTCGCTGTGCTCGGCCGTGGGTCGCTAGTTCTTAGCGACTCAGTCGCTGTGCAGCAATGATGAATACATTGTGAGGAGTCGCTATATGACCAGTACAGCGCTGTATGGGAGCGCATGTTAGCGACTGGTCAGTGCGACCGACTCACAACATATTCATTAAAAAAACAAATTAAAAATGCTTCTCTGAAGCCCAGAGCGCAGGACGCGGTGTGTTTAGAGTCTGTTTTCAAGCATCTATCCACTAGTAACAAAGCGAAAACATATGGAATTACATTGTAACCACATTGTAACATGAACACTTTAATGGCAGACCTGTAATGTCATTTCTGAAGAAATATATAAAACATGAAAGAATTTTTGAAAAAAATGCATTTTCATTGCCAGAAGAGGTCACAGCATTATTTGAGATTTAAAAACAAAAAACAATAACCCAGTTTAAAGAGAAGAAAGGGATCGTCCATTGAAATGTATGGGAGAGCGACAGGTAGTGAGAGGCAAGGCTGAACGCTGGCGCTGTTCGCTGAGGCTGGGATAATGATGAATCAGACGCTACATGGCGCTATCCCAGTCGCTCCACAGATTCTGCTTGATAAATGTGTGATTGCGTGCCGCTACCTGTCGCTACCTCTCATTTACAAGGCGCTACCTGGCGCTATCCCTTCATGAATAAGGCCCAAAATATCTTCCAGACTCCTTGTGAAACCTCAGGGGGGAGCTGCGAGTCCGCCGTCTCATTCCTCGCTCTCCATCTTCATGTACTTGGCTCATCTTAGAGAGGGAATATGAAGAGCAGAGGATGACACACGGCCCGTCACAGCCAATCACATTACAGGAAGAGACAGCGACAATATGTATCAACCACAGAGGGGAGAGAGCAGGGACCATCATCATCCTGTGTGATCAATACGTCAGGATCACATAGCACAGCCATCAATAGGAAGGAGAAAGGAGAGGATCAAAGAAACGCAGACAGAGAGTTCAGAGCTCACAAGTAATATTAATATTAAAAAAAAAAAAGAGAGAAAGAGTATGAAACAACAGGGCCGGATTAAGGGAGTTATTTAAGAAGGAGAAAGGGGTGTAACAGTTACAACAATAGAAACACTTTGAATAGGCAAATAAATAATTTCTTGCTGCTGATTTGCATGTTACACCTCAAAGAGGGACAACTGAGAACAATGAGGGACAGGGGGACAGTCCCTACAATTGAGGGTTGGCTGATATGAGGAGAGCCTGCCTGTAGATACACATTATTTATGTCCTTTTATGGGAGTGAGGTTGGGCTGGAAGAGACTTAGGCCCTTATTTATGAAGGGATAGCGTCAGGTAGTGGCTGGTTAATGACAGGTAGCGACAGGTAGCGACTGGTGAACGCCGGACACGGCACGCAATTACACATTTATCAAGCAGAATCTGTTTAGCGACTGGGATAGCGCCATGTAGCGTCTGATTCATCATTTTCACAGCCTCAGCGAACAGCGCCGGCGTTCAGCCTTGCACAGCGCCAGGTATGACCTCTCGCTACCTGTCGCTCTCCCATACATTTCAGTGGACGAACCTTTTCTTCTCTTTAAACTGTTTTTTTTTTCTTTTTTCAAAAAAATCACAAATAATTCTGTGACCTCTTCTGGCATTGAAAAAGCAGTTTTTTCATAATTTTTTCATTTTTTTATATATTTCTGCAGAAATGACATCACAGCTCTGCCATTAAAGTGTTCATGTTACAATGTTGTTACAATGTAATTCCATATGTTTTCGCTTTGTTACTAGTGGATAGATGCTGAAAAACAGACTTTAAACACACAGCCTCCTGCGCTCTGGGCTTCAAACAAATATTTTTCAGCGCCAGAGATTTGTGAGGCTGTTTTTTTGCTGAATATGGTGTGAGTCGGTCGCTATGAGCAGTCGTTAACATGCGCTCCTATACAGCGCTGTACTGGTCAAATAGCGACTCCTCACAATGTATTCAACATTACTGAACAGCGACTGAGTCGCTATGAAGTAGCGACCCACGGCTGAGCACAGTGACTACTAGCGGGCGCTCTGAAAATGCTGCTACAGACGCTCATCTGTCGCTACCTGACGCTAATGATGAATCAGCCTCATAGGGGGTTATTTAAGAAGGGATAGCGCCAGGTAGCGCCTCGTAGCGGCAGGCAGTGTCTGGTGAACGCCGGGCGCTGTATGCAAAACCACATTTATGAAAGCGAAGCTAGTGAGCAACTCTAACAGCGCCATGTAGCATGCGTTTCATTATTACAGGTGGCTCGGCGTATAGCACCGGCGCTCTAGCTTCCAGAGAGCCAGGTATTACCTTTCGCTCAGTGTCGCTCTCCCATACATTTCAATGACCGTTCATTTGCTTGTGTTTAAATGGCGTGTTTGACCTTTTTCTTTTTTTTTTTGCTCCAATCATTGTGTGACGTCTCCTGGCTGCAAACAAACACTTTTAGACACTTTTATGACTTTTTATATTTTTATGCAGAATTGTCATTACAGGTCTGGCACTAAAGTGTTATTGTCACAGTGTTATAACAATGTCATTCCATTTGTTAGCGGTGGATACGTGTTCAAAACCAGATTTTAATCACACAGCGCCTGGCGCTCTATGCTACAGCGCCCAGCTTTAGCGTGCCGACGCTGTGCGTGTTTCCTTTTTTGATAAGTATGGCGTGGAGCGCCGAGAGCCGGTCGCACTGAGCTGCGCGCTACCTTTCGCTACCTGCAGTGCTGTACTGGTGTTAGAGCGCCCAACATACATCACATTCATCAATGCCGTCCAGGTTACTGCAGCGACTGAGGCGCTCTGTTATAGCACCCGATACCTAGCGTTCGCTATACAGACGCTCATCTGCCGATACCTGCCGTTAGTAGTGAATGAGCCTCTGTGTTATTATCTGTTGTCACCCGTTTGTCCCATTGTTATGATAACAACAAAAAGTTGAATGGGATATTTTTAAAGACTCGCCCTCCCGTAGGTACGAGCAGAGATGAATGACGGCGTAATTCACAGATAATCAAACGGCGAGGATACCAAACCCGCCAGACGAGCGGCGAGATTGCGGAGCTCGCGTCTAACGCTTCCCAGCGTTTGGGAAGAGCTCAGACGTGTCATTATGGGAGGACGCCGGCCCCGGATGAGAGGCGCCAAAGCTCAGCTCTCATTATGTGACAGTGTGGAGACAATATTAAAATGTTCCCGACAATCTTGGAGCTGAGGAGGACATTATCCAGCGAGGCAGGGCAGGAAGCTATGACAATGCATACCTACCTACTTTTCAGGGTGGGTAAGAGGGACATTTGTTAAATTAGGCCACGCCCCCTCATTGAGGGATGGATAGGAGATAGGGTGTAACAGTTACAACAATAGAAACACTTTAAATAGGCAAATTAATTATTTAATCATGCAAATCTGCATGTTATACCTCAAAGAGGGACAGAGAAGAGCAATGAGGGAAAGGGGGACACAGACTCAAAACAGGGACAGTCCCTCCAAATCAGGGACACTTGGAAGGTATGACAATGTGCTGAGAAAAGAAGCTCAGTAACATACTCCCCTACCGAACTGATTTCCCCGGGACTATCTCGATTTCGGGTAGTTGGTCCCGGTGTCCCGTGCGCATGCATGTTGCCCGCTACTGGCCGAAAAGTTGCCGCTGCCTCTCAGACAACTGCGCCAACTGCCCCGAGTGTGAGCACAGGCGTCTGAGAGGCCGTGGCAGCCAGGTGTCTGGGAGGCAGGCAGTTTTTTTTTTCTTTAAGCTTATTGGTGGTTCAGTGGGTGGGTGGGACTTTAGGATGCCCCTCACTGGCTGTAATGGAGGGATGCCCCTCACTGCTTGTTTTGGAGGGGTGCCCCTCACTGGCTGTAATGGAGGGATGCCCCTCACTGGCTGGAATAGATGGATGCCACTCACTGGCTGGAATAGATGGATGCCACGCACTGGCTGGAATAGATGGATGCCACTCACTGGCTGGAATAGAGGGATGCCCCTCACTGGCTGGAATAGAGGGATGCCACTCACTGGCTGGAATAGATGGATGCCACTCACTGGCTGGAATGGAGGGATGCCCCTGGCTGTAATGTGTTTGCCGAGGCCTTGCCTGTATTATTATTATTTATTTAATTCTTAGGTGGTGTTTTCCTCTAAGGGCGTGGCAGGGGTGGTGGTTTAAATGTTAAAAATGTCTTCTCGTGTCCCTCTTTTGAGTCCATGTCCCCCTGTCCCTTGTTGTTCTCATTTGTCCCTCTTTGGGGTGTAACATGCAGATCTGCAGCAATAAATGCTCAATTTGTCTATTGAAAGTGTTTATATTGTTATAATTGTTACATCCTATCTCCTATCCATCCCTCAATGAGGGGGCGTGGCCTAATTTAACAAATGTCCCTCTTTCCCACTCTGAAAAGTTGGTAGGTATGGCTTCACCCCTGGTTATGCCCCCCACAGCCATGATGCTGAGGCTATAGGGCGGGACATGGGTTTGGGTTTCTTGGATGGAGGGGTAAAATGGGGACAAATACAGAGGGGAAACTGGATAGGGATGTAAGAAACAGCGTCCCAACTGGCCCCAAAGCGGGGTGTCCCCCATCCAGTCCTCCAGGGTCTCCCCTGAGCAGAGGCCTATTCCTGCCACAATACAAACTGGGGTATCAGCATACCTACCAACTTTTCAGGGTGGGAAAGAGGGACATTTGTTAATTTAGGCCACGCCCCCTCATTGATTGATGGATAGGTTATAGCAGTTACAACAATAGAAACACTTTAAATAGGCAAATTAATCATTTATTGATGTAGATCTGCAAAGAGGGACCAATTATTTTTATTTATTATTATTATTATTGTTGTTTATTTATATAGCGCCATCATCTTCCGTTGCGCTGTACAAAGTAGTAATTACAGTCAGGGTAGAAACATACAGCACATAGGGGTTTATTCATCAAAGCCATAGCGCCAGGTAACGGCTGGCAGCGGCAGGCAGCGCGAGGTAGAGAACGACGACCGCCGGGCGCTGTACGCAATACCACATTTATCAAAGCGAACCTGGTGAGTGACTCTAACAGCGCCATGTAGCGTCCGATTCATCATCACAGACGGCTCAGCGTCTACCGCCGGAGCTCTAGCTTCCAGAGCCTGGTATTACCTGTCGCTACCTGTCGCTCTCCCATACATTTCAAAGGACGTTCCTTTTCTTCCATTTAAACAGGGTTTTATTTTAATTTTTTCTTCTTTTTTTTTTATTAACAAATATTTGTGTGCCCTCTCATTGCCTAAAAAAAGTAATTTTTGAAAACTTTTTTGATTTTTAATATTTTTATGCAGAGTTACATCATTACAGTCATTACAGGTCTGGTATTAAAGTGTTATTATCACAATGTTACAACAATGTCATTCCATATGTTTTCTCTTTGTTACTAGTGGATACATGTTCAATAACAGACTTTAATCACACAGCCTCTGGCGATCTGGGCTACAGCAACCCAATTTTGAGCGCCAACGCTGTGTGAGGCTGTTTTTTTGATGAATATGGTCGGTCACACTGAGCTGGTGCTACCGTTCGCTCCCATACAGCGCTGTACTGGTGTTATTGCGACTCGCACATCAAATTCATCAATGCCGGCCAGCGACTGAGGCGCTCTGAAACAGCGAACCATGGCCGAGCACAGCGACTACTAGCGGTCACTCTGAACGCCTCGCTACAGACTCTCATCTGTCGCTACCTGGCGTTGGTAATAAATCAGCCTCATAGACTATTACAAATGCAGTGTTACAGAGCTCACAATGAATATTCTGAATACAAGATACAATCGGAAAGAGCTTACAGTCTAAAGGACCAATGAGAACAACAAGGGACGGGGGAGAGATTGTCCCTCTTTTGGAAATAAAAAAAGGGACAATCTCTCCAAATTAGGGACATTTGGGAGGTATGGGTAACAGGTAGGAAAAAATAGTTCTAACCCAGCCTTCCTCTATTTGAGTTGTCCTTTTATAAAGGAGGCGGGTATCCAGAGCTCCCCATTGGCTGTTACCAGGGTTGCAGCAGTGAGGGACCCCCCTATAGCTCACTGCAGTAAGCTCTTTATCTTCCCCCTCACCTACTGACAAGCTTCCAGTAAATTCCCCCGGCTGCTCCCGGCAGATAACACGCCGGCCTCTGTTGAAGGGAATAAAATGTTAAAAGAGAATGTATAAATAATACAGCTCCGGCCATTCTCTGTATAAATAACACATTACCGCCGAGACAGGAGCGCGCCGGATAATGGGGTTTTCATGAGCTGATAGCGGAACGCGCGGCAGCTCCTTGTCCCCAAATTGGAGGACTCTACCTCAAATAATTACAGGACAATCAAATGCAATGTAAATGTTTTTTATTTTTATGTTCAGTGCTAATAACCCATTATTAGTGTTATTTTATTATTTAGTTATGTTTTACATTTTGTATGAGTTATATTTTACATTTAACCCTTTTTACTGTCAGTAACCATTTGTTTTAGTCAAGCTATATTGCCATTCAGGGACATATACATTATATCTGGTCACGTTCTTAATATTTAATAATAATAATATTGTATTGTTATTATTATCATAATCATCATCATCATTATTATTATTATTATTATTATTTTATTAATACGAATATATAATATTATGTGTATTATTATTCTATAAATAAATAATACAATTATTATTAGTATAATAACAACAACAACAACAACAACAACAATAATAATAATAATAATAATAATAATAATAATAATAATAATAATAATAATAATTTAATTATTATTTTATATTAGATTAAGAATAATTAATTATTTAATAATTACTTTGGGTGTGCATTTGAGCAGGAATTGTAACCTCCGCCTGAGTAAGCTTAAAGTGGACCAACACCCAGGATTTTGACTATCCTGGGCCTTGGTCCACTTCGGTGGGGCACCCCCGATCGGGGTGCCTCGCTGTGTGAAACCCCCCCGATCACCCTAAAAACTCACCTCTCCCCGCTCCCAGCGCCGACGGACAAGCCGCGGACAAGCGGCTCCTCCGCCGCCGCCTCCCGCGCGTCACTCTTGACATTCACAGACGGCCGGCGCGGGCGCGCGCACGTCTAGAGGGGCGCAAGGGAGGCGGCGGCCGGCCGACGAAGACAAGGTAAGTGGATTTGGGGTGTTTGGGGGGTTTCACCCAGCGGGACATCCCGATCTCGGATGTCCCGTGGTGTGGGAGGTGATCGGCCCGGGAATCTTTTAGATTTCCGGGCCGATCACCCCTGGGTGTTGGTCCTCTTTAAAGAGATTAAAGTATAACAAAACCCCACGCTGATCGATTCCCTCCCCCTAGGGCATCCAAAATCAGGATGCCTTACTACATGAAACCCCCCAGGTCGCCCCATACACTTACCTTGCTATCACTCTAGCAGAGCGCCTTCGTCTAAGGCAATCGGCTCCAAGTGCGCTGGCTGCCGCATCCCCTGCTACCCTCTAACAGGGAGCGTGCCCGCACCAGCCATTCACAACTCTACAGTGATGGCTGCAGAGCTGTCACTGCACATAAGCCACAAAGCACAGCCGCTGGCAGCTCAATGCAGGGAACTGTTTTCTGCTGGACCAGCCGGGCGACTACACAACCCCCCCCCCCCAGAATGGCAAATTAGGAGTTCCCGAGCAGCACACACCCGCACACTCAATCCGGCCCTGCCTGGGGGCATGGAACAAGCCCTGGGAAAGTTAAAATCCCAGGTTTTCCTCAGCTTCAACAAGTGTTGGAGGCCCACAAACGGTGGAGGCCCTGGTTCGCTCCTCCCTCTAATCTGGCCCTGACCAAAGCTCATGTAAATAAGTTGGTTCTCTTTAAGAGGTTTCTCTGGAGCATCCTGATTTGGGATGTCCCACAATGTGAAACCCGCCGGGTTTCCCTGTCACTTAACCTCAATCCCACGGCTGTGGCCAAGCTGCCCACCACAGCCCCCCCCCCCATAGAATCCACATTCAGTGCCACTGTTGCCCCTCTGGCAGACATTCAGTGGCGGTGTCATCAGAGGCCCACGGGTGATCGAGGATTTATGTGAGGGAATTCCCAAGGGAAGGGTATAACCTGCGCTGGAGACTTTTGGAGTTTTGTCCCACTAACAGACCAAAACCCTTTTTATTTTCACCAACCGATCGATTCTCCAGACGCGTTTCACCTGACTGACTTCCTCAAAGCAGATCAATTGGCATTAGAATAGCTTAGAGTGAGCTTTCCTATTGACTTTCTTAATCCAATATTTTCTGTGAAGCGGTGTATAAGGGGAGACACGGAAATAACACAAGGGCCAGCTAAGTCAGGTAATAAATCTATACGTGTTTTTGGGGGTTGAGGGAAGACAGTTAGGCTTACCTTCCAACTATTCAGGGTGGGAAAGAGGGAAAATTGTTAAAATAGGCCACGCCCCCTCATTGAGTGATGCATAGGTGATAGGATGTAACAGTTACCATGAAAGAAACACTTTGAATAGGCAAATGAATTATTTATTGCTGCAGATCTGCATTTTTACACCTCAAAGAGGGACAAATGAGAACAACGAGGGACAGGGGGACATGGATTTAAAAGAGAGACAATATGTAAATAAAGCCACACCCCCATTGATTGTGGATGAAGCTACACCCCCTGAATGAGGGATGGATAGGTGATAGGATGTAACAGTAGCCACAATAGAAACACTTTAAACGCAATAAATGATTCATTTGCCTTTTCAAAGTGTTTATATTGTGGTAACTGTTACATCCTATCCATCCCTCAATGAGGGGGTGTGGCTTCATCCACAATCAATGGGTGTGCGGCTTCATTTACATATTGTCCCTCTTTTGGGTCCATGTCCCCCTGTCCCTCGTTGTTCTCATTTGTCCCTGATTAAGGTGTAAGCAGATCTGCATCAATAAATTATTAATCTGCCTTTCAAAGAGGGACAAATGAGAACAACGAGGGACACTGCCGCCGATAGCTTTGTTGCTGGCGCAGCGGCCTGTCAGGCCGAAGACTGAAAAGCCTCCTGGTGGAGACGCCAGGGCGCCCCCCTCAAAATCCGGCCCTGAGTAACAGTGACATTCTCAGGCTTTTTTACTGACATGAATGTTTTTTTTTCACCTCTTACTAAATTGAGACCAATATCTTAGAGGCTGATTCATTAATAGCGGCAGGTAGCGACAGTTGAGCGACTGTAGCAGTATTTTCACAGCGCCCGCTAGTAGTCGCTGTGCTTGGCCGTTGTTCGGTTGTTGACAGCGACTCAGTCGGTGTGCAGTAATGTTGAATATTGGGTGACGAGTTGCTATTTGACAGGTTCTGCGCTGTATGGGAGCGCATGATAGCGACTGTCCATAGCGACCGGTTCCCACCATATTCATTAACAAATCACGCTCAAAAAATTCTTGCGCTGTGAAATGCATGTTTAAACCCCAGAGCGCTGGCGGCGATGGGTTAAAAGTAGTTTTTTAACCCCCAAACAACCATATTTTTGGAAACCAAAAAAAACAAGTTTTTAAAATGATTTTGTAATATGAATACATTAATATCAGACCTGTAATATCAATTCTGCACACATTTTTTTTTTTTCCCTTAAAAAAAATATCTAACATGGCAGAAGTGGTCACAGAATTTTTCACATTTAAAAAAAAAAAAAAAAACCTTAATAACAATTAATTATGAAGTTTTAAAGATTGTTCCATTGAAATGCATTGGAGAGCGCCAGGTAGCGAGAGGTCATACCTGTCGCTGTTCAAGGTCGGACGCTGGCGCTGTGGGCTGAGGCTGGAATAATGATGAATGAGTCGCTATATGGCGCTGTCTCAGTCGCTAAGCAGGATCGGCTTGATAAATGTGTGATTGTGGTGGGGAGTCGGCGTTCTTGTGGCGGTGCCCGTCATTACCGGTCGCTCACCAGTCGCTACCTGGCGCTATCCCTTGTTAAATAAGGGCCTTAGATTCAGTAAGAGTTGAAGAAAACTCCCATGGTAGTAAAAAGTTCACTTTACGAGAAAAAAACATGAGAATTCCAAAGGCTTACAATCTGTAAGAGTTGAAAAAAATTATTGTGCTAGTAAAAAGTGCACTTTACGAGAAGAAAAATCACTGTTACTGAATCACCAGCTAGGAAGACAATGACAGTGTAAAAAGTAGTAAAAAGTTCACTACTTTTCTTAGGAGTAAAAGAGCCATTCTGCACCCCAAGTCAATAAGGGTTGGGGCGCAGAGGGGATGAAATTTCTTCTTCCTTCCCATCTTGTGGTCGAGGCAGTATTGCAAGGAGATTTTTGTAGGGTATGTGTCTGTTTTTATTTTCTTTTTTGTATAGCTTATTATAATGGACGCTCTCGTGGGATGTTCTATCATTTTTGGGTGGGTTTTTGTGAGATATCTGAAAGATTTATAGAATCTATGGATATTCACGTGTTTCGGTACTTGACCTCATGCAAATGTATATTTGTACCTTTTATAATGTGATGTACCCTGTGAATATTAATACAAGGTATTAAAAATAAAAAGAAAAAAAGCCATTCCTTTTAGGTTTCTCCTAAACTCTGTCTGAGGCCAGCCAGCACATATCACCCAGCTATCTTGAATCCCCCTATACGCCAGCACATATAACCCAGCTATCTTGAATCCCCCTTTACGCCAGCACATATAACCCAGCTATCTTGAATCCCCCTATACACCAGCACATATAACCCAGCTATCTTGAATCCCCCTATACGCCAGCACATATCACCCAGCTATCTTGAATCCCCCTTTATGGCAGCACATATCACCCAGCTATCTTGAATCCCCCTATACGCCAGCACATATAACCCAGCTATCTTGAATCGCCCTTTATGCCAGCACATATAACCCAGCTATCTTGAATCCCCCTATACGCCAGCACATATAACCCAGCTATCTTGAATCCCCCTTTATGTCAGCACATATCACCCAGCTATCTTGAATCCCCCTTTATGGCAGCACATATCACCCAGCTATCTTGAATCCCCCTTTACGCCAGCACATATCACCCAGCTATCTTGAATCCCCCTATACCCCAGCACATATAACCCAGCTATCTTGAATCCCCCTTTATGCCAGCACATATCACCCAGTTATCTTGAATCCCCCTTATAGGCAATATGCTTCTGATAACTAGATGGTGAATCGGCTTATAGGACGATCAAGGAAATAGAGGATTTGCACAAAGAGGGAGTTGGAAGAGTCAGAAGCTGTGAGTAGTTGGGTGCTCATGCACATGGATTCCGACCCTTTTTATCATCCTTAGAGCTGCCCATGGGATGAGCGTCGGCTCTATGCGCTCGCTTGAATTTCTAAACAGGTGACGATCAGCCGGTGTTCTTTGAAGAGCAACAGAGTAACCATAAAACGAAATCACGATAACTGCGGAGAGATCTAAAAATGTTCTCGCAGCTTCCACAGAACTCAACATCAGTATCTGCGGAGACAAGCTGCCGCTCAAGCGTTAACCGTGTAAATACCAACCTAAGAGAGATATTGGCAACGTGCAAAGCTCTTCTCTGGCTTTAGATCTCTACCCTTATCTACAGCGCGTTCTATAACCCAGATCTCTCATACAGAACCTTTCATCACCAATCTACATGTATCATCCGCTCTTCTCAAGACCTTGCTGAGCTGGGAGGCAAAACAAATCTAGCTTGGTTGCTTCCCAGAGGCGGCAGTGCAGGCATTTGCCCCCAGGCCAGTGGAACCAGGGGACCCAGACCATGCTGCCTGCACCGCCTATGTAGTATGTACCTTCATACTTACTCAGCCATGCCACCTCCTTCACTCTTAACCGAAGACCCTGCTCCTACATCGGCACCACTCATGGCCTCTGCTTCTGCATTGGCACCGTGCCAAGTTGCCAACTGTCCAGTGAGTGTCCGTGGGGAGGGATTGCTCATGACGGGGTCCCTGCTATAATAAAAAATAACCCCCGCGTCAACACAGGGTCACTGACCTGTCAGGTATCAAATCAGAATCAGAGCTCTCAAAATGTCATCAGCAATCTACATGTATCATCCACTCTTCTCAAGACCTTGCCTAGCTGGGAGGCAAAACCAACATTGGTTGCTTCCCAGGGGCGTACATACCATAGGGGCAATGCAGGCAGGGGCCCCGTCCAGGCTGCCTCCACCACCTCTGTGATATGTACCTTCATACTTACCTAGCCATGTTGCCTCCTTCCCTCTGGGACACAGGCCCTGCTCCTACATCAGTGCCGCACATGGGCCCTGCTTCTGCGTTGGCACCGTTCTGGCAATGCTTCAGTTTCGAGCAAGTTGCCAACCGTCCAGTGAGTGTCCGTGGGGGGGGGGGGGTTGCTGATGATGGGGTCCCTGCCCCATCAGGGCTAGTTACACCCTTGTTGTTTCTATTGGGGTTATGTGGGGTTAGAAATATGAACCACCTCGTCAACACAGGGTCACAGACCTGTCAGGTGTCATATCAGGATCAGAGCTCTCAAAATGTTATCACTAATCTACATGTATCATCCACTCTTCTCAAGACCTTGCTGAGCTGGGAGGCAAAACCAACACTCTGGTTGCTTCCCAGGGGTGTACATATTATAATGGCAATGCTGGCAGGTGCCCCTGGGACCGTGGTACAAGAAGACCTGGGCCACACTGCCTCCACCACCTCTGTAGTATGTACCTTCATACTTATCTAGCCATGCTGCCTCCTTCCCTCTGGGATGCGGGCCCTGCTCCTACCTCAGCACTGCACCTGGGCCCTGCCTTTGAGTTGGCACCGGGTGCGGGCCCTGCTTCAATGTCGAGCAAGTTGCAAACCATCTAGTGAGTGTCAGTAGAGAGGGATTGCTGATGATGGGGTCTCTGCTACAGGGCCCCATCAAGGCTATGTATGCCCCGTTGCTTCCATTACTGGTGGGATTAGAAAAATGAACCACCGCATCAACACAGTGTCACTGACCTGTCAGTTCAGAACACGGGGACCCAGGCCATGCTGCCTGTGGTATGTACCTTCATACTTACCTAGCCATGCCACCTCCTTCACTCTGGGACACGGGTCCTGCTCCTACATTGGCGCCATGCATGGGCCTTGCTTCGGCGTTGGCACCGAGCGCTGAACCTGCTTCAATAGTGAGCAATTTGCCAGCCGTTCAGTGAGTGTCCACGGGGGGATTGCTGATGATGGGGTCCCTGCTATGGGGCCCCATCAGGGTTATGTACTCCCCTGTTGCTTCCATTACGTGTGGGGTTAGAACAAAAAGAACCCCCGCGTCAGCACAGGGTCACTGACCTGTCAGGTGTCATATCAGAATCAGAGCTCCCATCACCAATCTACATGTATCAGCCGCTCTTCTCAAGACCTTGCTGAGCTGGGAGGCAAAACCAACACTTGGTTGCTTCCCAGGGGCGCACATATCATAGGGGCAGTGCAGGCAGGTGCCCCCGGGACTGTGGTACAAGAAGACCTGGGCCACACTGCCTCCACCACCTCTATGGTATGTATCTTCATACTTACCTAACCATGCTGCCTCCTTCCCTCTGGGACACGGGCCCTGCTCCTACATCAGTGCCGCACATGGGCCCTGCTTCTGCGTTGGCACCGTGCACGAGCAATGCTTCAGTGTCGAGCAAGTTGCCAACCGTCCAGTGAGTGTCCATGGGGAGGGAATTGCTGATGATGGGGTCCCTGCTATGGGGCCCCATCAGGCCTATGTATGCCCCTGTTGCTTCTATTACATGTGGAGTTAGAAAAATGAACCACCGCATCAACACAGGGTCACTGACCTGTCAGGTGTCAGAAGCTCTCAAAATGTCATCACCAATCTACATGTATCATCCGCTCTTCTCAAGACCTTACTGAGCTGGGAGGAAAAACATATATAGCCATTACCACTGAGACAACAGGTGTTACCTTTACCAATTACCCGGCGGCCTGCCTCCCGCACCTTACCCCATTATCGAGTATAAAAGTTATACGAGCTCTCTAGTGGCCAACCTGCTAGCAGCCGCTCATGCCTGCATCTCCTCATTGTGGAAACTAAAAGAACCCCCCACAATCCGGCTTCGGCTGTCTAGAGCAGGGGTACTCCACCACTTCTTGTAATGGTCCATTTACAGACATCTGATCGAAGGTGAAGGTGAAGGTCTTGGCAGGGGGCTGTCGCGGGGGGGGGAATGGATAGTTAGAAATCAGTGCACTGGGGAGGGCACTCCAAGAATCCTATTGGCCACTGGGGACAAACAGCTTTTTTTTGGCCCCACAGAACCTACATCTCTGGTCTGTGGCACATTGCTTTTAATCCCCCATGCATTCAATGCAGGCTGTGTACAGGGGTTGACTAGGGCCCAAAATGTCACCCACAATGAGGTCTGGTAATAAGGATGGTGTCATCAGAATCAGAGCTCTGAAAATGTCAATGTTAGCCTAAAAAAGACAAACAGAAAGCCAAGCAAAATCTACTTATTTACTGTAGGTACTTTAAAGCAGGACAACACACCCGATTTTCACTTTTCGGGTGAGGGGGCATCCCAAATTGGCCTGCCCCACCATGAGTATTCCCATAGGTCACTCACCTTCCTGACGCTCCCACAACGCAGACTTGGACAAGAGCGAGTGCGCTGATTGGCTGGGCAGCCCGTTCAAACAATCAGCACGCTCGCTGTCACTTGGCTCCCCTCGGCTCGACTGACGGCTAAGTCGCCTGGACAGCTAAGCAGCCAAACGGCGCCAAAGGGAGCTGAGTGCGCCACCCGCACATCCCCCGCTCACCTCCTAGCTGTTGAGTGCCCGCGCCACCCACTCAGAAAGGCCTGGCTCGGGTGTGTGCATGGCTAGAGGTGAGCAGGGATGTGCCCGCGACGCAGAGACGCAACGAGGGCTACGGGAGTCTTTTAGACTTCAGGGCCTCCCATGTTCCTCTTTAAATAATGTCCTTAGGCATCCTTAAAGTGGACCAACACCCATGGGTGATCGGCCCGGGAATCTATAAGATTCCCGGGCCGATCACCCCCCACCCCGCGGGACATCCGAGATCGGGATGTCCCGCGGGGTGAAACCCCCCCCAAACACCCCAACTCACCTACCTTATCTTCGGCGGCGGCCGGCCGCCGCCGCCTCCCTCGCGCCCCTGTAGGCGTGCGCGCACCCGCGCCGGCCGTCTGCGAATGGCCGGCGCGGGCGCGCGCGCGCGTCAAAAGTGACGCGAGGGAGGCGGCGGCGGCGGCCGCCGCTTAGACGTTCCTTGTACGTTGGCGCTGGGAGCGGGGAGAGGTGAGTTATTCGGGGGGTTAGGGGGGGTTTCACACAGCGGGGCACCCCGATCGGGGGTGCCCCACCGAAGTGGACCAAGACCCAGGATAGTCAAAATCCTGGGTGTTGGTCCACTTTAAATGTTATGCTCACTGTGAATCTTAATCTGTGGATCTTTTAAGTCAGTTTTCCATAGCTCTCTACTCGAAAGCCACCAACAGGTCATGTTTTGCGGCTCCCCACATGGCTGGCTCTCAGCTCTCACCCGAGTCTGTCCCGTCTCCACTATTTTATCAGGTTTCGACTCCAGGCAAAACTAGCTCCAACTCCACGACTCCAACTCTGCAGCCCATAGGGCCTCATGTGCTCATGGCACAAACTGGCCCCGGAGCTCATGCTCAGGCATGGGAGTTGTCTACCCAGCTTCTGATTGCCCCAGAGACTCAAACCAGCGACACAGTGTGCAGTATAGTGACTAAGGCCCTTATTTAACAAGGGATAGCGCCAGGTAGCGAATGGTGAGCGAACGGTAATGACGCTCACCGCCACGAGAACGCCGGCTCCCCTCCGCAATCACACATTTATCAAGCCGATCCTGCTTAGCGACTGACAGAGCGCCACATAGCGAATCATTCATCATTATTCCAGCCTCACCCCACAGCGCCAGCGAGCGACCTTGAACAGCGACAGGTATGACCTCTCGCTACCTGGCGCTCTCCAATGCATTTCAATGGAGCAATCTTTAAATATTCATAATTAATTGCTATTATTTTTTTTTTTGTCAAAAATTCTGTGACCACTTCTGCAATGTTAGATTTTTTTTTTAAGGTAAAAAAAAAAAAAAAAAATTGTGCAGAATTGATATTACTGGTCTGATATTAATGTATTCATATTACAAAATGTTTTGAAAAACATGTTTTTTTTTTTTTTGTAAAAATATGGTTGTTTGGGGGTTAAAAAACTACTTTTAACCCATCGCCGCCAGCGCTCTGGGGTTTAAACAAGCATTTCACAGCGCAAGAATTTTTGGAGCGTGATTTGTTAATGAATATGCTGGGAGCCGTTCGCTATGGCCGTTCGCTGTCATGCGCTCCCATACAGCGCGGAACCTGTCAAACAGCGACTCCCCGTATTCAACATTACCGCACACCGACTGAGTCGCTGTCAACAGCCGAACAACGGCCAAACACAGCGAATACTAGCGGGCGCTGTGAAAATAACGCTACTGTCGCTCATCTGTCGCTACCTGGCGCTATTAATGAATCGGCCTCCCTGACCAACACACTTGGTATGGCAAACAGGACTTGTAAGTCAAAAATTGATGGCTGGAAAGTCAGAACAGGTTGGGGGCCAATGCTTAAATATTATAGAGAGCAGCCATGTATCAGCACAGGCAATAGCTAGACGGGGAAAAGGTGCAATTTAAACGTGGGTGCCCAGGAAGTGAGTGCCAAGGTAATGCTTCGGTGGTATTTAGTTCCCGATAGGATTCATAGGTTTTGCCCATCCTACCCCCCGGAGTGTTTTAGGGGCTGACACTTTCCTGGAATGTATTTTCACACCTGGTGGGAGTACAGGGTGGTTAGACAATTTTTGGGCCAAAGTATTTTATGTCATAAGGAAGGCAACCAGGCTGAAATTGACCCCTTCACCACAACTGGTCCTTCTCAATCTGAAACATCAAGGTTGCTTGAGGTCCCAGTTTGAGCTCATCAGACATATTCTTACAGCAGCCAAGTTAATCATTGCGCATACTTGGAAAAAGTCAAATATATCCACTGAAATTATGTTTT
The DNA here is from genome assembly GCA_027917425.1 of Gastrophryne carolinensis. Classification (NCBI taxonomy): domain Eukaryota; kingdom Metazoa; phylum Chordata; class Amphibia; order Anura; family Microhylidae; genus Gastrophryne; species Gastrophryne carolinensis. The sequence continues at coordinate 423,237,704 of CM051239.1, forward strand.
TTGAAAAGATGGTGGCCTCCATGCAGGGAGATTTTGCTCCCTTCCTAGCCACTTGGGAGGGATGGATAGCCCACTTTCAGCCGGGACCGTCACCTTCTTACAATTTAGAGAGCTTGACTTGCCGTTTCTAAGTTAGGCGGAGGCGTGGAAACCATCACTTTCCTTTTCCTCTTTCTTTTCCTCCTCTTTTCTCTCTTCTCTGCTTTCATTCTTTCTTCTCTCCTCCTTGAGATTTTTCTCATCCTGCCCTTTGCACCGTTGACGCATGACCTCTCTTCCTAGTATTAAGAGAACATTGGGGAGGGGGTGGTGGGGGTAGGTTATTACCTGCGTATATGTCATGTTTTTTGTTCGGAGGATTTTTTAGTAAGCCTTGTACACCTTGTGTTTGTATTCTATTTAAAGAGCAAAAACATTGATCGTTGTTTTTTGGCATATGTCTTTTTGTCTTTCAATGAAAATTATTGAAGAAAAAAAAAATAAAAAATGTGAAATTCTGAACCTATTCATTGTGGCCCGCAACCTGTTTTTAAACTACTTTTATGACCCGCTCTCTTCATAGTTGAGCATCGCTGATCTAGCCAATCAATGCGCGTACTGCACTGTGTGATCCCGCTGAGGTTTTAAGAGCCAGAGGAAGATCTTTTAAAACATTTTCCGAAATTGTTCAAAACTTAGTTCTTATTAATACTGAACCTCACACGGATGCTCAAGTGGATGCTTAGCTGTGTTATGGCCCAAAATGTACTCGGCTGTGTGAACTATTGATTTTCCTCTACGGCCCAAATGATTTATTACAGACAAAGCACTCGAACTTTGCCAGTTCAAACTGTTATTCTGCAGAGAATGAACCTTATTGGATTGGAAGGATGAGCCTTTTCTGTCCTGCCCGAAGCACTGTGAGGCCTGAACATGTTTATCCGGCATCCTGGGGGTTACAAGCGTCTGGCATGTGTTAGACTTTGGTTGTACAAAGAAACCATTAAAGGAGCAGTATCGCGAAATTTGCATTAAAAAAGATAAATAATTAAATAGCCACACAATAGCTTCTAAGGTGTATAAATAATCTGGCGATAGAAAAAAGAAAAAATGTATGCCTTTCTTTTAAATTGTATAATGACAATGGCTCAGTCCATTTGCTGAATAGGGGGATCTGCTGGGTTGTATTTAGTGAGCTGCTTCATTTAGCCCACTGGTCTCCTAGCAACACTTTGCCTCAGAGGCTGACACTGTAATCAGTGGTAACGGCTGTGTGTGTGTGAGGTGCTGCTTTTGTTATGAGACCAGGTGACTCAAATGTGTAAAATCTATACAAAATAAACTAAACTGACTGAAAATAACTGAAATTCTTCTTTGAATAACTGTGCAGGAAAATCTAAAGGTATTTAAGTGGATAAAACCCTGAGTGGCCGACCCTGAAGTCTATAAGACCCGGCCATTGACCTTCCCCCTTGGGCATTCTAAATCAGGATGCCCACTGTGTGAAACGACCCCTGGATAACCACAGATCCCCCCATTTTTCTGGCGCGCTCACGCAGATAGTCATTTAGACAGGCCGGGCGGCCAGGAAGGTTACTGCTCAGGCTCCCCATCTGCGTGCAAACAGAGCTGATTGGATGAGAGCCCGCGCATGCGCTGTGGGACAGGGAAAGGTACGTTTTCACAGGCGAACTTGGGAATTTCACATATCAGGGCATCCCAAGTCAGGATGCCCCTAGGGGCACAAAACAAAACTCCAGATAGTGAAAATCCTTGGTTGGGCTTTGCTCAAAACACACAAAGCTGAAAGAAAGATCATATGGGAAAATGAAAAATAAGAATATGAAAGAGAAAATGGTAAAGTGAAAGATTCTGCAGCAGAGCCAACATGAAGGGAAAACTGTCAAAATCGGCTAAATGACTTCTAGAGCTTTTCTCTCTGTTTTAGATATATAAGTTCTGGCCAGGCAATGTTGCAATGTTGTTATCTTATGCTGGACGGCTGCCAGCACTGAACAGCTGAGACTTCTGATACATTTGTTTCTCCCCTCTCCTCAGCGTGGAACAGGCCAGAGTGTCGGGCCCTGACACTCAGCAGACATAAACATGAGCTATTAGTCTCCAGCTGCACAACACACACATCATTTTTTTCTAAATTTTTAATTCTTACTCCAACACTTACCTACATTCAAAGTACCATTTAAATATAAGTCACCAAGAAAAATTCGCGATACTGCGCCTTTAATGAAGAGTCCTCAGGATGCATAGAGAGTATAAACATGAAGAGCACAACTCATCACTGCACCGTTTGCCTTGTCTGGTGAAGAACACACCGGCTTGTACTACTCTTTGAATATTTTGGTCCAGGGCACTGGCTTAGGGTAATTGCCCGCTCTAAGATTAGGGTGGGTACCTGCATTATTCTGAGGAATGCCATAACAAGTTATCTCAGCGGACGTCACTGTCCCCATGAGCAGGCAATATGTTTTCTTAATACTGGTCTAATGACCCTGACTGGCTGCAGGATCCATTTACTACCACAAGTGAACGTCCTGCCAGCCATAATAATTGCCATTAGGTCTAGTTTAAGATCTAAGGTCAGAAGCCAGCCTCGTAGCGTGTAATATGACCGAACAAACACGGATTGCCCTGGATCAGGGTAAAAACAGCAGCTCAAAATAATTTAATCATGGTAAAAGCACACTAGGCAATATACAAGCAATGGACAGATTGATTTACAGGTCTGAAGAGCAGGTTAGTGTCATGTCCCATGTGTGTGTGTTACCTGGGGTAACTGCTTAATATAATGTTTATTTACATAGGCTGAGCAGTGTGCCTTTAATTCCCTTGGTCAATTCCTGGCTCCCTTAGTCTTGCTGTGATGCGAGTAGCTCCTCCCTTCTTCCCCTCTTCCTGACATTTCTAGTTTGGCATCCAAGCAGTGCACATCTGCTGCTCCCTTATGTAGTTACAGTCTTTTTACCTGCTGCTGCTGTATGGGTTACATCACAAGTTTTGCTGCTGTATTGAACATACATGTCAAGATTCCTGCTGTAAGACGTTTATTGCAAGATTCTGTACTGAAATAAAGTTTTTTAAACTTATTCTACGTGATCCACGAACAGTTGAGTAAGCTATCTGCCAAGCCTTATGGAGTAAGAGCACATCCATCACAGACACACACAGAGAACGTGGAGCTGTCTACAGGATTCACATTACTGCCATCTGGTGAGTCAGTGATAATACAGACAGAAATTCAGATGAGATTTTGAGGTTGAAAACAACCACCGGGAGGCGTGAGGCAATCTGCTGTACCCTTGGATTCCTTGTACCCCGACCTCCAGAAGGCAGAGGAAAGTCCCCAGTTTACTCCCTGGCATTTAACCAAGAGCTGGACACGTCTAACGCCACACTGTGAAGAGTTTGTGCCTCCTCACCTATCAGCTCATATTATACAAACTTCAGAAATTGTATTGGGGCATTACTCTCCTCCGAGGTCCTGGCTAACACAGCGCTGCCCATACGGTACTCAGAGCAGGGATTCCTTCTACCCAAGTGCAGGATTTTACATTTAGAGTTTAATGTCTCTAAATGTAAAATCCTGCACTTGGGTAGAAGGAATCCCTGCTCTGAGCACCGTATGGGCAGCGCTGTGTTATCCAGGACCTCGGAGGAGAGAGATTTAGGGATACTGATTACTGATAGCTGCAAGATGAGTGGACAGTGTAGCCAGGCAGTGGGAAAAGCAAGCAGGATGCTCGGCTGCATAGCTCGAGGCATCACCAGTAGGAAGAGGGAGGTTGTGATGCCGCTGTATAGAGCCCTGGTGAGGCCACAGCTAGAATACTGTGTGCAGTTCTAGAGACCTCCCCTGCAAAAAGACATTATTCAAATAGAACGTGTCCAAAGGCAGGCAACGAAAATGGTGGAAGGACTTAAACTTAAAACTTATCAGGAGAGACTTAAAGAACTTAATTTGTACAGTCTGGAGGAAAGAAGGGAGAGGGGGGACATGATTGAGACCTTTAAATATGTGAAAGGATTGAATAAGGTTCAGGAGGGAAGTGTTTTTAAGAAGAAACTTAATGATAGAACAAAGGGCCCAACCTGAAGCTAGTCGGGGGGGAAGATCAGGAGCAATGTTAGAAAATATTATTTTACAGAAAGAGTAGTAGATGCTTGGAACAAACTTCCAGCAGAGGTAGTTGAAAAATCAACAGTCACTGAATTTAACCATGCCTGGGATAAGCACACATCTATCCTAAGATAAAGAGAACATACAGTATACACATAAGATACAGAGAACATACAGTATACACATAAGATAAAGAGAACATACAGTATACACATAAGATAAAGAGAACATACAGTATACACATAAGATACAGAGAACATACAGTATACACATAAGATAAAGAGAACATACAGTATACACATAAGATACAGAGAACATACAGTATACACATAAGATACAGAGAACATACAGTATACACATAAGATAAAGAGAACATACAGTATACACATAAGATAAAGAGAACATACAGTATATACATAAGATAAAGAGAACATACAGTATATACATAAGGGCAGACTAGATGGAGTGTATGGTCTCCTTCTGCCGTCAACCTTCTATGTTTCTATGTTTCTACTGTTGAAAAAAGATCCTAAAACACTTTCCCTAGGGTTGAAAGATTCATTCCGAGTATATCTGAGGAGTCCATGCCCGGCTGTTAGACATGGTTCTGGGCCCAAGTTCTCAATATTGCGTTCCCAGTCCCTACCCTGATGGGGGACCTATGCATGGAATGCATCTGGACATTTAGGTTCTGATTATGTATTTGGCTTATGGCTATGGTGAACTAGGGCGAACTTCCCAAGGAAGAATTAATGTCACGGAAGCACTCTTACCTTGAGCAATCGTATTGGGTGCTTGGCCAGCGGAGGCGCCGCATGCACTAAAATAAGACGGAAAGCAAGCACTCCAGCAAGTAAATATATTGAATGATCCAAGAGTTCAAAAACAGATAGTGAAGTCCATGTAATCTTTGTCCGATGTTTTGGGGCGGCATGCACCCCTTCATCAGGGACGTGCAAACAAACAGAGAGCGTACACAAGGATGAAAGGTTAAATACCCTTCAAACAGTACAAAAGCCCGCCTGACGTCATTTACTTGCTGGAGTGCTGGCTTTCTGTCTCATTTTAGGGCAACTTCCCAGTGCCGAGCTGGTGCTGGACAGACTGGGAGATCCCTGTGAAGTCTGTGGGCTGAGAGCAAGCTCTCCTCATTGAGTGGGCTACAATTTAGACCTTCCGACTCATTCCCAGGCCACAGGGGAGAAAGGTCACAGGGATTCACTTTGCACCCCACTATGGTGCAGTGTGTTTGTTAATCCCCTTAGAGCTGGGATTTCCGTGAGAGGTGTCTCCTAGTTGGGTTGGCAGATGGCATGGCAGTAAAGACTTTTGAGACAGGGGACATTTGTTAAGAAGGTTCTCCTTTATTAAAAGGGGTCTGGGTTTGTCAGAAATAGAATATAATATTCCCCATATTCCTGACAATAATGAATTGCAATAGAACATGAAGAACCCTCAAAAGACTCTTGATTTCCTTTCAAGCTTTACCATTGGCCCTCTATATTTTGCACATCCTACAAAGATAAATGAGAATATTTTGCCAGCTAGGCCCAGGGAACCATTCATAAGTTTCTCGAACTAATCATACTTACTCATACGTGAGACATATTGATGACATATTTTGTAATCTGATCTGGTTCAATGGCTTTATTACAGCCATTCATCAACAGCTTGAAAAGTCATGTTAATTTAAAAGTCACTTGAGAATGCAATTCATCCTCTTTGAGTTGCCATAATGATGAAATAAATAAAGTGTCTCTTTATGTGTATTTATCATGCCCCTATAATGAGGCCCTGGGCGTCTCTCGCTGCATCACGCTACAAATTGAACTTGAGAGTCACCTTACTGTAACTTTTGTCAGACCTGAGAAAGTCCAACTTACGATGTCCTCAGGGTCGTTCTTCTACATTAATGAGTGTATAGGAGTTATCACACATACATATATGCTATAAAACAACTAAGGAAAAAAATAAAGAGGTAAAAGCAAATACAATTAGGGTGAGTGGAGGTCCCATGGTAGTAAAATGGGGAAGATATACCGTACTTGGACATTGGATGTCCAAAGGCTACAGTATAGTTAGTGTTGTTGTTTAGATTCAGGTTACAGTTAAATCTAAGGAACCCGATAATTGGCTGGAGATAGAGTCTAAAATGAGCATGTCAAGCTGCAGGACAAAACAAAGGTTACCTACAAAACTTTTTCCTATATTAAGAAGCAGTTTTGGCTCAGATGTCTTCCAATGTTCTCCCTTACTGCATTTAAGTCTCATATAAGTCTATTTTTTTACTTTAAAACTTAAAAATTATTATTAATAAGCATGCAAACTGCTGCATGGTTAATAAAGGAGCACTATTGCGAAAAATGGCCCAATGATAAAAATCCATATAAATTTCCTGGATGGTGGGGGGGTCACTTATCTACCCCAGCATAAAGAAATATTCAGCCAGGCTTGATTTTGTTTCTTTAAAGTGGACCAACACCCAGGATTTTGACTATCCTGGGTTTTGGTCCACTTCGGTGGGGCACCCTAATCGGGGGTGCCCCGCTGTCTGAAACCCCCCAGAAAGCCCCAAAAAACTCACCTCTCCCCGCTCCCACGTGACCGCGCCAGCCAATCACAGCGCTCAGAGCCGCTGTGGTATGCGCGTCCAAGGCCGCCTGGACGCGCATACCAGCTCAGCTGGCTCTGAGCACTGGAGGCCGCGTCTCGCGCTTCCCGCTAACAGGGAGCGCGCCTGCACCGGCCATTCACAAACGGCCGGCGCGGGTGCGCGCCCTGCTAGAGGGAAGCGCATGCGCCGATGGAACGGGGCTGAGGTAAGGTTTGTGGGCCTCCTGGGGGGTTCCTCCCCGCGGGACATCCCGATTTCGGATGCCCCGCGGGGAGGGATCTGATCGGCCCTGGGTGTTGGTCCACTTTAAATGGAAGGAAAACGACATCCGGGGTGAAAGGCTCTGTCACCCCTGATACACTAAACCTGTCAACCCTGGATTTTATTCCTACCATTAGAGAATAAACCACAAGCTTGGCGGGAGTTTTCCTCTAATTTTTCTTTCATTAGGCGACGTGTTTATATATTTTTTTAATATTATACATTTTTTGCAATAGTGCTCCTTTAATGACCTACCCACTTGGGTGCCTGGCCGCCGGATCGCTGGCATCTCGGTCTCGCGCCGTCATCTTGCTACACCCAGGAGTATGTATTCCACAGTCCTCCCGGGTGCAAACTTTGAGCCAGCGTCTTCACACCAGCCCATCAGCGACTGGCTTCTGTCCCTCCAGCAGGCACGACAGGCAGCAGCAAGGTGACTGGGTGCAGGAGTGGGTGGCAGCATCATGGAGGGGTCCCTGTTGAAAGAAGCTGCGGACTTTGGTTGGCGACTGACGTCACCAGCCAGTAGTCCACAGCTTCATGCTGGTTCATGTAGCACAGTTTCCAGCATTACATGAGCCCGGAAATGGGCTGACAGCTTACAGTAGTGGGCTGTGTGACTGTGAAAGCATCATGAACCTGCACTTGGAAGGTGAGTTTAAGTGGACTAAAACCCACAGCGATCGGCCCGGTAATCTATAAGACCTCCGGGCCAAACGATTCCCTCTCCCCGGGGCATCCAAAATCGGGATGCTCCACTGTGTGAAATACCCAGGTCGCTCTACACACTTACCTTGCGCCAGCCACGGCCACATCCCTGATATCCCTCTAGCAGGACAGCGTCAGCCATTTGCGAATGGCCGGAGCGGGCACGCTCCCTGTTAGAGGGAAGCAGGGGATGCGGCTGTCAGCGCTTGACTTAGACAAAGGCTTAGACGATGTGACATCAGCGACCCCAAGCGCGCTGATTGGATGAGCGTCAGCACATTCGCTGTCAGACCGGGAAGAGGTGAGTTTGCGACCTGGGGGGTTTCACACAAGGGGGGAACCCCGATCGGGGCAAGGACCAAAACCCAGGGTAGTCAAAATCCTGAGCTTTGGTCCACTTTAAGTACGCTTTACATACTTTAACAAATTGGTTATAGCGAGACGGAAGGAATCAGGGACTGGCAGGAAACAGAACGATATCCAACAACCAGAGAAGAGATCTCCTCTATGAATGTTAAAACTGGAGAAAATAAAATACTAAACCAACCTTACCCTATCTTTAGGGCCACTTTCAACGCACTGAAAACCTTTTGTACTCAACTAAAATGTAACCACTTTGCAGATATGATAAGATCTTTAACAATTAAAGTGGACCAAAACCCAGGATTTTCACTATCCTGTGGTTTGCTCCTTGCCCCCCAGGGCACCCTGATCGGACGTTGCCCGCTGTGTGAAACCCACCAGGTCGCCCGAACAAACTCATTGTTTCCCAGTCCTACGATGCGTGCACAGCCACTCGTCCAATCAGCGCGCTCGATTCGGCTCTAGCCCCTGCATCCAGGAGCTCGTCTAATGTGAGCAGATCCGAGCGCACTGGCGGCCTCATCCCCCACTTCCCTCTAACAGCGAGTGTGCCCGCGCCGGCCATTCACAAATGCCAGCCGGGCACTTTCCCTGTTAGAGGGATATCGGGGAAGTGGCCGCGGCTTGCGCATGCGCCGTTGGACCGGAAAAGAAGTGAGTTTATGGGTGAACTGGGGGGTTTCACACAGCGGGGCATCCCGACTATGGATGCCCCAGGGGGATGGAATCAATCAGCCCCGAAATCTTATAGATTCCTTGTCCGGTCTCTATGGGTTTTGGTCCACTTTAATCCAGACTTTCCTGTAGGTGCCCCAAGCCTTGGCCCAAACCTACTTTACATATTAGGGTCCTACATATCTAGCAACCCCTAAAGGAATCAACATCCCAACTAAGGGAATTGGAAATCAGATCTATGAATTACAATTACTGCAAATAAAAAGCTATTTCAAAACACTAAGGGGGTTATTTAAGAAGGGACAGCACCAGGTAGCGCCTCATAGCGGCAGGCAGCGTCTGGTGAACAGCGGGCGCTGTACACAAAACCACATTTATGAAAGCGATTCTGGTGAGTGACTGTAACAGAGCCATGTAGCGTCACATGTATCATTACAGGCGGCTCAGCGTATAGCGCCGGTGCTCTAGGTTCAGCAGCGCCACGTATTACATTTCACTCAGTGTCGCTCTCCCATACATTTCAATGGCCGTTCATTTGCTTGTGTTTAAACAGCATGTTTGACATTATTTTTATTTTGCTCCAATCATTGTGTGACGTCTCCTGGCTGCAAACAAACACTTTTAGACACTTTTTGGACTTTTTATATTTTTATGCAGAATTGTCATTACAGGTCTGGCACTAAAGTGTTAATGTCACAGTGTTATAACAATTCCATGTGTTTTCGCTTTGTTACAGGTGGATATGTGTTCAAGAACAGACTTTAATCACACAGCGTCTGGCGCTCTATGCTACAGTGCCCAGCTTTAGAGCGCCAACGCTGTGTGTGTGTGTCCTTTTTTGTATAGTGTGGAGCGCTGAGTGCCGGGCGCACTGAGCTGGCGCTACCTCTCGCTCCCTGCAGCGCTTTACTGATGTTAGAGCGCCCAACATACATCACATTTAGGGATGAGCGAACCGGTTCGGACGAACCGGAATTCGCTCGATTCGGCACGAACCCGAATTTTTTTTGGTTCGTGCCGATCGAATTTTCCCTGAAATAAAAAAAAAAAAATGCCGGCATGGTGGGAGCGTGGAGGCCGGCGCCGCTCTCAGCTGTCATCAGAGGACGCGTCATCAGAGGGCGCCTGAGAGCGGCGCCGGCCTCCACGCTCCGACCATGCAGGTAAGTGTTTGCTTTTTAAATAAATGCCGGCATGGTGGGAGCGGGCAGGCCGGCTACGCTGTCTTCCACCGCCCACTGACAGCGTAGCCGGCCTTCCCGCTCCCACCATGCCGGCATTTTTTTTTTTCAGATGAGCGATTCGTGAAAGTTCGATTCGGGCGAACCCGAATTTCTTGGGGAAATTCGGCGAATCGCCCGAATCGAACTTTCAAGAAGTTCGCTCATCTCTAATCACATTCTTCATTGCCAGCCAGGTTACGATTGAGGCGCTATGTTACAGCTCCCGATACATGTTTACAGCATCTACTAGCAGTCGTTCTAAGCAACGCTATACAGACCTTCATCTGCCGATACCTGGTGTTAGTAATCAGCCTCCACATCTACCGACCACCCGCTTTACCCCTTCTGAACTGCAAGAAGCTCTCATCCGCCCAGGAAAACTTCAAATATCAATGAAGATATACTACCACTTACTATCTAAAACAAAATATTCACACTCGCCAACATACCTCAAGTGGGAAAAAGATCTAGGAACGACATTCAATATTAAGGTTTGGGAGAAGGTCCTTGGAACAATTTGGAACCTAAATCTTCAGCATATAATGTATCTTTAGATTCTACCTTCTGATAACAGCAAGATTAGCCCTTTTCAATGTTGGTGGTGCAATAAAGCATCGGTCACTTTAAAACACCTTTGGTGGGAATGTCCAGGCACCTGACTAATCCAGGACCTAATGCTCATATTATCCTCAGGAGAGACAAAACCCAATGCAATTCCTGCTTTATTAAATATTGACAGTCTTCAAAATCCAAAACCATTAGGAAGTTTTCTTTCGTTTTTGATATGGGCAACAAAAAAGCAATCCTTGCCAACTGGAGAAACCGTAACCCACTAAGCATTATCGCTTGGAAATAAACAAATCAGATCCTATGCCGAAACATAAATCACCTTCTCTAATAAGGGCAGACTAGATGGACCGTATGGTCTCCTTCTGCCATCAACCTTCTATGTTTCTATAATGAAATCAAAACTGCCAATATATGGCACAGAGCACTAAGGCTGGAGAGGAGAGAGGAAAGAAATAGGCTCCCAGGACAACCAGGGGGGAGCAGGGTGGGTGCGGGCTGGGTGGGTAAGGAAGGGAGCGGTGAGATCTAGGTAAAAAAAATTCCAATTCTCCAACCAGGTACTACTCCTAGCTAGTGATTGATTTTTTGAGTAGTTAATGGATTTGAGTATTACCTTGCCCCCCCCCCCCCTCATGGTGTTGTCTTTGTGTGTATTTTAATATGGTTTTAACATATTTTGTATGTGTATATGATATCAAATATAGATGTGAGTTATTTGATACGTATTAGTGCCTCCCGGTATACCTGTTTTTTGATCTAGAGATTTGGCATGTGATTTGGGGCAGTTATGGCCTAAAGGTAGGGAAACAGGCTTGCGACGGGAAGGTGGCAGGTTCGATTCCTAACCATGGGACATGACTGAAGTGCCCTTGAGCAAGGCACCTAACCTCCCAATTGCTCCCCAGGTGCAATGCCCAAGCAGCTGCTTTCAAGGCCACCAAGATACTATCATGCATTAATAGAGGCCTGGAATCATGGGATAGGTGAGTAATTTTGCATCTTTACAAGGCACTGGTGCGCCCTCACCTGGAATATGCCGTCCAGTTCTGGGCACCCATTCATAGAAAGGACGATCCGACTATGGAAAGGAAAGTCACGAAACTAATAAGGGGAATGAAGGATCTTAGTTATGAGGAAAGATTGTGAGAATTACATCTGTTTAATCTTGAGAGCAGACGACTGAGAGGGGAGACATGATTAACCTGTATAAATATATAAATGGCACATACAAATAATATGGAGGAACACTATTTCAGGTAAAATCCTCTCTATAGACAAGGGGGCGCTCCCTTCGACCGGTAAAAAAAAAAAATGTAGTCTCCGAAGGTGACAATCGTTTTTTTACCATGAGAACTATAAAGCTATGGAATAGCCTCCCACAGAAGCTTGTTACAGCATCAACCGCTGACAGCTTCAAAAAAGGATCAGAGGCTTATTTAGAAGAAAATAATATTAACAGTTACTATTAGCGGTTATTAGTAAAAAAATAAAATAAATAACTTCCCCTACCCCAACACCCTTGGTTGAACTTGCTGGACATACGTCTTTTTTCAACCGAATTAACTATGAGGCCGATTCATTAATAGCGGCAGGTAGCGACAGTTGAGCGACTGTAGCGGCATTTTCAGAGCGCCCGCTAGTAGTCGCTGTGCTTGGCCGTTGTTCGGTTGTTGATAGCGACTCAGTCGGTGTGCAGTAATGTTGAATACGGGGTTAGGAGTCGCTATTTGACAGGTTCCGCGATGTATGGGTGCGCCTGATAGCGACTGGTCAGAGCGACCGGCTTCCAGCATATTCATTAACAAATCACGCTCAAAAAATTCTCGCGCTGTGAAATGCATGTTTAAACCCCAGAGCGCTGGCGGCGATGGGTTAAAAGTAGTTTTTTAACCCCCAAACCACCATATTTTAGGAAACCAAAAAAAACAAGTTTTTTAAATAATTTTGTAATATGAATACATTAATATCAGACCTGTAATATCAATTCTGTACTTTTTTTTTTTTTTTTTTTTACCTTAAAAAAATTATTTAAAATGGCAGAAGTGGTCACAGAATGTTTCACATTTAAAAAGAAAAAAAAAATTAATAACAATTAATTATGAATATTTAAAGATTGTTCTATTGAAATGCATTGGAGAGCGCCAGGTAGCGAGAGGTCATACCTGTCGCTGTTCAAGGTCGGACGCTGGCGCTGTGGGCTGAGGCTGGAATAATGATGAATGATTCGCTATCTGGCGCTATCTCAGTCGCTAAGCAGGATCGGCTTGATAAATGTGTGATTGTGGTGGGGAGCAGGCGTTCTCGTGGCGGGGCCCGTCATTACCGGTCGCTCACCAGCCGCTACCTGTCGCTATCCCTTGTTAAATAAGGGCCTAAGTCTCCGAAGATGACAATCGTTTTTTACCATAAGAACTATAAAGCTATGGAATAGCCTCCCACAGAAGCTTGTTACAGCATCAACCGCTGACCGCTTCAAAAAAGGATCAGAGGCTTATTTAGAAGAAAATAATATTAACAGTTACTATTAGCGGTTATTAGTAAAAAAATAAAATAAATAACTTCCCCTACCACAACACCCTTGGTTGAACTTGCCGGACATACGTCTTTTTTCAACCGTCTTAACTATGTATGTAAGGTGCTGAGTTTAGGGCTCGTGTGCACTTCTCTGCCCCTTAGTTTGTAATTCACTTGTGTATAGTCACTCACATGGTGTTTATTCACTGGTGTGTTCGCGGAGTTGTGTCGTGAACGGATGGGTAAACGTGGAGAAAGAATTCCATGTGGGCACTATTATTATTATTTATTATTATCTAGGTAATGCAATAAATGAATAAATTAAATAACTTAATACAAATAATATATAAACAGATAATTCCCCCAATGTCGAGGGAACAAGTCTCCATCTTCTATCACCCGTTCTGATAAAGGAAGGAGCCAAGTCTGAGGGGGGAGCCAAAAAAAAAAGCTACTGTGGGCTTTTTTTTTAATTTTGAACTTTTGGTCACTTTAAAGAGGAACAACAGTCCTCATCCCCAAGAACTTCCTGATTTGGGATGCCGTGCTGTGTGTATTCTAAGTGGGTCACTAATGGCCTCTCAACAGGGCACGTGTGTAATAAAACACCTTGCCCTGTGTGATATACAGGCATTCCCCTGGGGTACATACAGCAAGGCATCTCTATTCAAGATGTCCCACAAAGAGGGACACCACTGGCCTTAGACTCTTACAGACTTGATGATACTGCAATGGGGCATTTTTACAGGTGGGGTAAGTAATCTTTACATTGCGTTTAAGTGGACCAAAACCCAGAATTTAGACTATCCTAGGCTCCCCGCTGCGTGAAACCCCCCAGATCACCAAGCCCAATTCACCTCTTCTCTACGACGCATGCGCAGCCGCTTATCCAATCAGCGTGCTCGGGGCTGCTGATGTCACGTCGTCTAAGCCTTCATCTAACGCCAGCGGCTCCGAGCATGCTGCTGGTCGCATCCCCCGCTACCCTCTAACAGCATGCCCATGCCAGCCATTCACAAATACCTGGCAGGCGCCCTGCTAAAGGGATAGCGCGGATGCGGCCACGGGTCGCGCATGTGCCGTTGGACCAGGAAACGAGGTAAACGTATGGGGCGACCTGGGGGGTTTCACACAGTGAGGCATCCCGACTTTGGATGCCCAGCGGAGAGGGAATCGATGGGCCCGGGAATCTTATAGGCCGAACGACATGGGTTTTGGTCCACTCTAAAGTAAAGGAAGAAGCCAAATCTGAGGGGGAACTCTGGCCTTTTTTTTTTTTTGGACTTTTGGTCCACTTTAAAAAAAGAAATGGTAGCCTCATCCCCAAAAACTTGATTTGGGATGCTGTGCTGTGTTTATTCCAAGTGGGTCACTGATGGCCTCTCAACAGCTAACTAGCAGGGCACGTGTGTAAAAAAACACCCCACCCTGTGTGATATACAGGGTCTGAGCACCGATTGTTCAAGTATGTGTTCATAGCTGGCCGCACCAGGCCATTAATAAATGCCTGACACAGATATGCTCTTCAGATAGAGGTATAAAGCGAGTGTGGCCCATGCATGCACTGTGGGATTGCCAGCATCCCCTGGGGTACATACAGCAAGGCATCCCTATTCAAGATGTCTCACAAAGAGGGACATGACTGGCTATGACTCTTACAGACTTGATGATGCTTCAATGGGGCATTTTTACAGGTAAGTAATTTTCACATTGAGTTAAAGTGGACCAAAACCCAGCGCTATCATCTATAATATTCCCGGGACGATTGGTTTTCTTCCATAATCAGGATGCCCCACTGTGTGAAACACCCCAGGTCGCCCCACTCACTTACCTTGCTTCCCGGTCCAACGGCGCATGCGCATCCCAGCTATCCCTCTAGCAGGGCGCCTGCCCGCGCCAGGCATTTGTGAATGGCCGGCACTGACATGCTCACTGCTAGAGGATAGCGGGGGATGTGGCCTCCAGCGCGCTCAGAGGCGCTGGCCTTAGACAAAGGCTTAGACGCTGTGACATCAGCGGCTCCAAGCGCGCTGATTGAACAAGTGACCGTGCATGTGCCGTTGCGCTCGACGATCTGGGGGGTTTCATACAGCGGTCGGGGTGCCCCAGGGGAAAGGACCAAAACCCAGGATAGTCAAAACCCTGGGTTTTGGTCCATTTTAAGGATATTTTTTTGAAAGTTTGGACACAGCACCCTAAGGGGTACGCTAAAAAATTCGCCAAATGTTTCCGCGTATCGTTGCCCTTGTTAGCAGCGCAATAAAAAGCAGAATTGATCGATACGTCAGCCTTTCTTATTTACTTGAAGGTGACGGCTGAGCTTTATTAAGCTCCTGAGCGGGTCACGTTAAACGCCGGACACGGAATGAGAAGGTCGCAGACAACGCTACAAATTGTTACATCAGGATTGGCAGGAGAAGCGATGGCCGAAGCGCGAAGTGACAAGCGGTATTAATTGTGCTATTCTTAGCAATGGCTGACAAGCCGCGCGCCGGCGTCTTTCTCTCTCTCCGCCCTGCAAATCCCTTCTACCTCAAATCATCGTCTGACTTCGGCTTCTGGAGTGAACTCCTTTACCTCGTCCTCTGGGTTTGACCCGTTGTATTTAAGTGATATTGTGACTCGCCCAGGCTCTGGCGCTGAAGTGGTTAAGCCTCTGGTTACTAGGTAGCTGAAGTAGGAGATTGTAAATCGAGCACTTTTCAAAACACGCTTTGATTTAATTTCTATAGCAACAATCAGCGCGGAAGAAAAAAAATGCTATATATATGCTGGCGGTAATGTGCTTAATGCGCTATTTTTGTCCTCTCTCTTGTCTTTAATTGATACGCTACAAATGAATTAGGAGCGAATCGTATCAAATTCAAAGGTTTTCTTTTACTTTTTCGCATTGATTGGGGGGATTATAGAGTACCTGAGTACCTGAGAGTACCTGGGAACAAAAGTGTTGAACCACCCCCAAGGCAGGCCAGGAGAGTCAAGCTAGACCCAGGGGAAGACCAAGAGGAAGGAGTTGTATTCGGGGACAGACAGGGAGAGAAGAAGTGGTCAGAAACAGATATTGTTTTGGACAATGTCGCTCTCTTGCTCGACTGCGCACGCTTCATCACTTTCAATAATGTGACATCATCAGAGAGGAAAGAGGAGCTCTAATAAGGGGCAGAAAAGAGCTTTACTTGGTGGCAGACAGGGAGGGAAGAACTGTACTCGAGGCAGAGAGGGCGAAATGAACTGTAACTGGGGGCAGAGGAGAGAAGAGCTGTACTCAAGGCAGAGAGGGCGAAATGAACTGTAACTGGGGGTAGAGAAGGAGAGATGAGCTGTACTCCGAGGCAGAGAAGGAGAGTTTGACTGTACTCAGGGACAGACAGAGAAGAAAGAACTGTACTCAGGGTAGAGAAGGAGAGAAGAGCTGTACTCAGGGGAAGAGAAGCAGAGAAGAGGCAGAGAAGGAGAGAAGAGCTGTACTTCGGGGTAGAGAAGCAGAGAAGAGCTGTACTCAGAGGCAGATAAGAAGAGAAGAGACGGAGAAGGAGAGTTTGACTGTACTCGGGGACAGACAGAGAGGAAAGAACTGTAATCAGGGTAGAGAAGGAGAGATGAGCTGTACTCAGGGTAGAGAAAGAGAGAAGAGCTGTACTCAGGGTAGAGAAGGAGAGAAGAGCTGTACTCAGGGTAGAGAAAGAGAAGAGATGTGCTCAAGGGCAGAGAAGGAGAGAAGAGCTGTAATCCAGGGCAGAGAAGGAGAATTTGACTGTACTCAGGGACAGACAGAGAAGAAAGAACTGTACTCAGGGCACAGAAGGCGAGAAGATCTGTACTCAGGGTAGAGAGGGAGAGAAGAGGTGTACTCTGCATATAAGCAGAGAAGAGTTGTATTCAGGGCTGAGGAGGAGAGAATAGCTGTACTCAGGGCAGAGAAGCAGAGTTTTACTGTACTCAGGGGCAAACAGAGAGGGAAGAACTATACTTGGGGACAGAGAAGAAGAGAAGAGCTGAACTTGGGAGCAGAGAGGAAGAGAAGAATTGTACTCAGGGCAGAGAAGCAGAGAAGAGTTGTATTCAGGGCAGAGAAGGAGAGAATAGCTGTACTCAGGGCAGAGAAGCAGAGTTTGACTGTACTCAGGATCAAACGGTGAGGGAAGAACTATACTCGGGGACAGAGAAGAAGAGAAGAGCTGAACTTGGGAGCAGAGAGGAAGAGAAGAATTGTACTCAGGGGCAGAGAAGGAGAGAGGAGCTGTACTCAGGGGCAGAGAAGGAGAGTTTGATTGTACTCAGTAGGGATGAGCGAATCGATCCGGACGAACCCGGATTCGATCCGAATTTCAGGAAAAATTCGATTCGGATCGAATCCGAATTTCCCCGCGATTCGATCGCTCGAAGTTTTCCTTTAACATCCATTCATTTACATTACAGGCATTCTAAGATGGCGGACGGGACATGTCCAGACATGTAAGCTGGGGCAGTGTATGCTGGGACAGTCACATGCAGCCTATCAGCAGCCAGCAAGCCCGGTGACGTCACAGCGGTATTTAAGGCCGGCCATCTTGCTTTCCTGCGTCATTTCTCTATTGCATTCGTGAGAGACAGAACGCTGTGTAGCTGAGGGAGAGACAGTTAGACAGTTAGACAGGCAGGGACAGACAGGGACAGGCTGGAGACAGGCAGGAGACAGACAGGAGACAGACAGAAAGTCAGCGGAAAACAGGGAAAGGAATGGAAAATCGGAGGCTGTCAGTTTTTTTTTTTTTTTTCATCCAGCCTGACAGGCTTTGTTAGCGTTTTCAGGCTGCTTATACTAACTAACTGTGCATATATACTGAACTGATCTTAAGTCTGCTGTGAGGCATCCCATTCTGTGACTAAAGCAGCCTCTGTTTAAGACCATATAAGCATTTGCTCTTATTATATTTGAAATTAGCCTGATAAAGACACTTTTGCTGGGCATAGCACTACTTGTCCCTGCCAGGGCATCCCATTCTGTGACTAAAGCAGCCTCTGTTTAAGACCATATAAGCATTTGCTCTTATTATATTTGAAATTAGCCTGATAAAGACACTTTTGCTGGGCATAGTACTACTGGATCTTTTTTGGGGGCATCCCATTCTGTGACTAAAGCAGCCTCTGTTTAAGACCATATAACCATTTGCTCTTATTATATTTGAAATTAGCCTGATAAAGACACTTTTGCTGGGCATAGCACTACTTGTCCCTGCCAGGGCATCCCATTCTGTGACTAAAGCAGCCTCTGTTTAAGACCATATAAGCATTTGCTCTTATTATATTTGAAATTAGGCCTGATAAAGACACTTTTGCTGGGCATAGCACTACTTGTCCCTGCCAGGGCATCCCATTCTGTGACTAAAGCAGCCTCTGTTTAAGACCATATAAGCATTTGCTCTTATTATATTTGAAATTAGCCTGATAAAGACACTTTTGCTGGGCATAGTACTACTGGATTTTTTTGGGGGGCATCCCATTCTGTGACTAAAGCAGCCTCTGTTTAAGACCATATAAGCATTTGCTCTTATTATATTTGAAATTAGCCTGATAAAGACACTTTTGCTGGGCATAGTACTACTGGATCTTTTTGGGGGGCATCCCATTCTGTGACTAAAGCAGCCTCTGTTTAAGACCATATAAGCATTTGCTCTTATTATATTTGAAATTAGCCTGATAAAGACACTTTTGCTGGGCATAGCACTACTTGTCCCTGCCAGGGCATCCCATTCTGTGACTAAAGCAGCCTCTGTTTAAGACCATATAAGCATTTGCTCTTATTATATTTGAAATTAGCCTGATAAAGACACTTTTGCTGGGCATAGTACTACTGGATCTTTTTTGGGGGCATCCCATTCTGTGACTAAAGCAGCCTCTGTTTAAGACCATATAAGCATTTGCTCTTATTATATTTGAAATTAGCCTGATAAAGACACTTTTGCTGGGCATAGCACTACTTGTCCCTGCCAGGGCATCCCATTCTGTGACTAAAGCAGCCTCTGTTTAAGACCATATAAGCATTTGCTCTTATTATATTTGAAATTAGGCCTGATAAAGACACTTTTGCTGGGCATAGCACTACTTGTCCCTGCCAGGGCATCCCATTCTGTGACTAAAGCAGCCTCTGTTTAAGACCATATAAGCATTTGCTCTTATTATATTTGAAATTAGCCTGATAAAGACACTTTTGCTGGGCATAGTACTACTGGATCTTTTTTGGGGGCATCCCATTCTGTGACTAAAGCAGCCTCTGTTTAAGACCATATAACCATTTGCTCTTATTATATTTGAAATTAGCCTGATAAAGACACTTTTGCTGGGCATAGCACTACTTGTCCCTGCCAGGGCATCCCATTCTGTGACTAAAGCAGCCTCTGTTTAAGACCATATAAGCATTTGCTCTTATTATATTTGAAATTAGGCCTGATAAAGACACTTTTGCTGGGCATAGCACTACTTGTCCCTGCCAGGGCATCCCATTCTGTGACTAAAGCAGCCTCTGTTTAAGACCATATAAGCATTTGCTCTTATTATATTTGAAATTAGCCTGATAAAGACACTTTTGCTGGGCATAGTACTACTGGATTTTTTTGGGGGGCATCCCATTCTGTGACTAAAGCAGCCTCTGTTTAAGACCATATAAGCATTTGCTCTTATTATATTTGAAATTAGCCTGATAAAGACACTTTTGCTGGGCATAGTACTACTGGATCTTTTTTGGGGGCATCCCATTCTGTGACTAAAGCAGCCTCTGTTTAAGACCATATAAGCATTTGCTCTTATTATATTTGAAATTAGGCCTGATAAAGACACTTTTGCTGGGCATAGCACTACTTGTCCCTGCCAGGGCATCCCATTCTGTGACTAAAGCAGCCTCTGTTTAAGACCATATAAGCATTTGCTCTTATTATATTTGAAATTAGCCTGATAAAGACACTTTTGCTGGGCATAGTACTACTGGATCTTTTTTGGGGGCATCCCATTCTGTGACTAAAGCAGCCTCTGTTTAAGACCATATAAGCATTTGCTCTTATTATATTTGAAATTAGGCCTGATAAAGACACTTTTGCTGGGCATAGCACTACTTGTCCCTGCCAGGGCATCCCATTCTGTGACTAAAGCAGCCTCTGTTTAAGACCATATAACCATTTGCTCTTATTATATTTGAAATTAGCCTGATAAAGACACTTTTGCTGGGCATAGTACTACTGGATCTTTTTTGGGGGCATCCCATTCTGTGACTAAAGCAGCCTCTGTTTAAGACCATATAAGCATTTGCTCTTATTATATTTGAAATTAGCCTGATAAAGACACTTTTGCTGGGCATAGCACTACTTGTCCCTGCCAGGGCATCCCATTCTGTGACTAAAGCAGCCTCTGTTTAAGACCATATAAGCATTTGCTCTTATTATATTTGAAATTAGGCCTGATAAAGACACTTTTGCTGGGCATAGCACTACTTGTCCCTGCCAGGGCATCCCATTCTGTGACTAAAGCAGCCTCTGTTTAAGACCATATAAGCATTTGCTCTTATTATATTTGAAATTAGCCTGATAAAGACACTTTTGCTGGGCATAGTACTACTGGATCTTTTTTGGGGGCATCCCATTCTGTGACTAAAGCAGCCTCTGTTTAAGACCATATAAGCATTTGCTCTTATTATATTTGAAATTAGCCTGATAAAGACACTTTTGCTGGGCATGGTACTACTGGATCTTTTTTGGGGGCATCCCATTCTGTGACTAAAGCAGCCTCTGTTTAAGACCATATAAGCATTTGCTCTTATTATATTTGAAATTAGGCCTGATAAAGACACTTTTGCTGGGCATAGCACTACTTGTCCCTGCCAGGGCATCCCATTCTGTGACTAAAGCAGCCTCTGTTTAAGACCATATAAGCATTTGCTCTTATTATATTTGAAATTAGCCTGATAAAGACACTTTTGCTGGGCATAGTACTACTGGATCTTTTTTGGGGGCATCCCATTCTGTGACTAAAGCAGCCTCTGTTTAAGACCATATAACCATTTGCTCTTATTATATTTGAAATTAGCCTGATAAAGACACTTTTGCTGGGCATAGCACTACTTGTCCCTGCCAGGGCATCCCATTCTGTGACTAAAGCAGCCTCTGTTTAAGACCATATAAGCATTTGCTCTTATTATATTTGAAATTAGGCCTGATAAAGACACTTTTGCTGGGCATAGCACTACTTGTCCCTGCCAGGGCATCCCATTCTGTGACTAAAGCAGCCTCTGTTTAAGACCATATAAGCATTTGCTCTTATTATATTTGAAATTAGCCTGATAAAGACACTTTTGCTGGGCATAGTACTACTGGATCTTTTTTGGGGGCATCCCATTCTGTGACTAAAGCAGCCTCTGTTTAAGACCATATAAGCATTTGCTCTTATTATATTTGAAATTAGGCCTGATAAAGACACTTTTGCTGGGCATAGCACTACTTGTCCCTGCCAGGGCATCCCATTCTGTGACTAAAGCAGCCTCTGTTTAAGACCATATAACCATTTGCTCTTATTATATTTGAAATTAGCCTGATAAAGACACTTTTGCTGGGCATGGTACTACTGGATCTTTTTTGGGGGCATCCCATTCTGTGACTAAAGCAGCCTCTGTTTAAGACCATATAAGCATTTACTCTTATTATATTTGAAATTAGCCTGATAAAGACACTTTTGCTGGGCATAGTACTACTGGATCTTTTTTGGGGGCATCCCATTCTGTGACTAAAGCAGCCTCTGTTTAAGACCATATAAGCATTTGCTCTTATTATATTTGAAATTAGGCCTGATAAAGACACTTTTGCTGGGCATAGCACTACTTGTCCCTGCCAGGGCATCCCATTCTGTGACTAAAGCAGCCTCTGTTTAAGACCATATAAGCATTTGCTCTTATTATATTTGAAATTAGGCCTGATAAAGACACTTTTGCTGGGCATAGCACTACTTGTCCCTGCCAGGGCATCCCATTCTGTGACTAAAGCAGCCTCTGTTTAAGACCATATAAGCATTTGCTCTTATTATATTTGAAATTAGCCTGATAAAGACACTTTTGCTGGGCATAGTACTACTGGATCTTTTTTGGGGGCATCCCATTCTGTGACTAAAGCAGCCTCTGTTTAAGACCATATAAGCATTTGCTCTTATTATATTTGAAATTAGCCTGATAAAGACACTTTTGCTGGGCATAGTACTACTGGATCTTTTTTGGGGGCATCCCATTCTGTGACTAAAGCAGCCTCTGTTTAAGACCATATAACCATTTGCTCTTATTATATTTATATTATAAGACACTTTTGCTGGGCATAGGCTTACTGCTGCCTGCCAGGTGCACTTCTGTTGAGGCATCCCATTCTGTAGCATAGCATACCCCTCTTTATTTACACTAAGCAGCTCTCTTATTTACACTAAGCAGGCCTGTTGGAGGCTGAGTGTTACTGCTCACTTTTGGTGTGCATTATATTCTGTTTCATATAGACCCACCGCTGCCCGGGGGATCTTAAAATATCACCTACTACCACGCCAGTTAGACTATGTCGGGCAGACAAGTGCCTGGAAGTGAAAAGAGGAGTGGCAGAGGCCAAGATTCCGCAGGCAGAGCTCGCATCAGACTGGGGGCCAGTAGCAGCAGGAGTCACGCTGAGAGACCTAATCTGCCAGTATCTGCTAGCGGTCGGGTCTCCACCAGTAACGCATCTGCCGTGGTAGATTGGTTGACGCGCTCATCAACAACATCATCACAACTTACGTCTGAGACCCCCAGTCTAGGGTCGGTAGGTTCCTCTGACACAACCCTGAGTTGGCATGCCCCGAGAGCAGTCCCTGTCCTCCCATTGCCTCTGTCCTACGCCGTTCCCTCCCCCTGCGACGTATCCTATGCTTTGGGTTCAGCTCCACTCTTTAGTGAGGAGGACGATCAGATACAGGAGGACAGTCAGCAGCTACTGCCCAGCCAAGAAATGGAGGTGGCTTCTTTAGCTAGGCAGACAAATAGTGATGTGGACAGTGTCGTGGGTGCTGCGAGCGTTCCAGCTCCTGCGCCAGACACTGTTGACGAATCCACGAACATCAGTGACGTACAGCCACAACTCGGTGATGATGATGATGATGACGATGAAGCCGATCGCACTTGGGAGCCGGGTGATGAAGGGGCTTCATCGTCATCATCAGGAGAAGAGGGGCGCAGGTTGCCCCAGAGTCAGCAGCTGAGGCAGCAAGGTGGTAGCAGTCAGCATGGGGGCACAATTCCAAAGGCTGGAGCCGGCCGGGGCCGGGGCCGGGGTAGAGCACCTGCTGTGCGGCAGTCTACCTTATCGGGAGGTAGTGGAGCAGGGGTTCCTGGAGTTGGCAACAGCAGCAGTGAATCAGTGAGGCCAGGGGGTGGGAAAAGTAGCTACTCGGCAGTGTGGCAGTTTTTCCTGAGGCATCCGCAGGAGGGTAACATGGCCACATGCAAGATATGTAGGCAAAAGGTGAAGCGTGGCCAGGGTCCAAATGTTGGCACCACGGCCCTGCGTCAACATATGATGCGTCACCATAAAACGACCTGGGAGAACCGAGGCTCCCAAGGGGTGGTCCAGTCTGCTTCCTCACCAAGTGAGCTCCCAATTTCTGCCAGCCAAGGCTCCAGCACCTCAGCCGAAGGCAGCTGTGCGTCATACCCATCCTCTGTCACTCCTGCTCCTCCTCCTCCAAGTCATGCATCCCGCCAGCAATCCATCAGCGAAGCCATGTCCAAGAGACAGCAGTATGCGCCCACTCATCCTACGGCGCAGAAGCTGAATGTGCTCCTGTCCAAGTTGCTGGTGCTGCAGTCGCTCCCTTTTCAGGTGGTGGAATCTGCACCTTTCAGAGAACTGATGGCTTGTGCCGAGCCGAGGTGGAGAGTCCCAAGCCGTCATTTCTTTGCCAAGAAGGCAGTACCAGCGCTGCACACTTTTGTTGAACAGAAGGTGGGCCAGTCCTTGAGCCTGTCGGTGTGTAGCAAAATACATGGCAGCGCCGACATCTGGAGCTGTAACTACGGTCAGGGGCAGTACATGTCGTTTACGGCCCACTGGGTGAATGTGGTCCCTTTGCAGCAGCAACTTGGACAGGTCACGCCGCTTCGGCCTCCGCGCTCTCTGCCCATTGGGCCTGTGACACCGTGCGACTCGGCCTCCTCATCCTCCGCCATCTCCTCACCCTCCACTGTAGGCTCAAGTCTCAGTGCCCCTCCAGTCTACCATGTGTGCAGGGCACGGAGGTGTCACGCAGTGCTTCACATGGTTTGTCTTGGTGAACGGAGTCACACAGGGGAGGAACTGCTTAAATGTATTCATCAGGAAATCCAAACATGGCTTACTCCGAGAAAACTTAAAATGGGAATCATGGTTACCGACAATGGGAAGAACATTTTGTCTGCGCTGCGCCAAGGAAGCCTGACCCATGCCCCCTGCATGGCTCACGTCTTCAATCTGGTTGTCAAGCGGTTTCTGAAGTGTTCCCCCCATCTGCAGGACATCCTAACAACTTCAAGGAAACTTTGCATGCACTTCAGCCACTCCTACACCGCCAAACACACCCTTCTTGAGCTACAGCGTCAGAATGGTATCCCCCAACATAGTCTGATTTGCGATGTTTCCACCCGTTGGAATTCCACCCTTCACATGTTGGACCGATTATATGAACAGAGAAAAGCCATCACGGATTTCCTGATGATCCAAGCAGATAGGGGGACTCCCCTGTGTAACTTCAATGTCAACCAGTGGCAGCTCATACGTGACACCTGCCGTTTGCTCAGGCCCTTTGAGGAAGCCACTTTATTTGTCAGTCGGCAGGATTACGGGATGAACGACGTGATTCCACTGCTTCATGTACTACAGCACATGTTGGAAACCATGGCTGGTCAGGGCACTGGAGACATGGCGTTTACATCTTACGGCCACATGAACCCCGTTGGAGCTGAACTGGAGGAGGAGGAGGAAGAGGAGGAGGAGGAGTTGCCCAGCGAAACACAGTTTAGGCTTGGCGAAATGGCTGGTTTATCTAGTCAGCGGACAGGAGAGGAGGAGCAGGAGCAGCCAGAGGAGCTAGAGGTTTTTGAGGAAGGCGAGACAGAGGACCCGGGCACACCGTGGCAGTATGCAGTGGAGATGGAGACAGGTAGTCCATCCGAGTCACTTGCGCAAATGGCACGAAGCATGCTCACGTGCTTGCGTAGTGACCCCAGAATTGTTTCCATCTGTCGGCGGGATGACTTCTGGCTGTCCACCTTATTGGACCCTCGCTTCCGGCACAAAATGGGGGCATTTTTTAAACCCACCGAGAGGGAGGACAAACTCAACTACTACAAAGACATTCTACGTAGGCAGTTGGCCGATGCCTATCTGCGCCATGGTCCATACTCTCGCAGGTCTGACTCGAGGGGACCTCTGCGCTCACCTTCCACTGCCATGGCCGCTGGGGGGGTTGGCAGGAGCAGCAGCAGCAGCTCCATCAGCAGCAGCAGCCTCAGTCTTCAGTCGCTAATGAGTAGCTTTCTACACCCGCATAGTGAGGCTACTCATGAGCAGCAGGAAGACCTGGAGCAGGACCTCAACCAGCAGGTCATGTCATACTTTGACATGACCATGCCAACACACCTTGAGGATCCGCTGGACTTCTGGGCAGCCAAACTTGATTTGTGGCCGCAACTAGCAGAGTTTGCCCTGGAAAAGCTGTCCTGCCCGGCAAGTAGCGTGCCATCTGAGCGGGTGTTTAGTGCGGCGGGGGCCATAGTTACGGCGAGGAGAACTCGTCTGTCAACTAAAAATGTGGAGAGACTCACCTTTGTCAAAATGAATCAGGGATGGATCAGCCAGGATTTCCACCCACCAATGCCTGATGCATGCGACTAGATTCAGCATGGTGCCACGTTTTACACTTTCCAAATGGTGCAAAACATATTTATGTCTTTAGGCCATTTTTTGGGCTCCTGCTGCTGCTGCTGCCAACTTCTGCCAACTCCAGGGTGTGATTCATCCAATTGTTGGGCTCCTGAAGCCAACCCCAGTGTCACTTTAAAGTAATATTTGGGCTCCTGCTGCTGCTGCTGCTGTCAACTCCTGCCAACTCCAGGGTGTGATTCATCCAATTTTTGGGCTCCTGAAGCCAACTCCAGTGTATATTTGGGCTCCTGCTGCTGCTGCTGCCAACTTCTGCCAACTCCAGGGTGTGATTCATCCAATTTTTGGGCTCCTGAAGCCAACTCCAGTGTATATTTGGGCTCCTGCTGCTGCTGCTGCCAACTTCTACCAACTCCAGGGTGTGATTCATCCAATTTTTGGGCTCCTGAAGCCAACTCCAGTGTATATTTGGGCTCCTGCTGCTGCTGCTGCCAACTCCAGGGTGTGATTCATCCAATTTTTGGGCTCCTGAGGCCAACCCCAGGGTCTCTTTAATGTAATATTTGGGCTCCTGCTGCTGCTACTGTCAACTCCTGCCAACTCCAGGGTGTGATTCCTCCAATTTTTGGGCTCCTGAAGCCAACTCCAGTGTATATTTGGGCTCCTGCTGCTGCTGCTGCCAACTCCAGGGTGTGATTCATCCAGTTTTTGGGCTCCTGAGGCCAACCCCAGGGTCTCTTTAATGTAATATTTGGGCTCCTGCTGCTGCTACTGTCAACTCCTGCCAACTCCAGGGTGTGATTCATCCAATTTTTGGGCTCCTGAAGCCAACTCCAGTGTATATTTGGGCTCCTGCTGCTGCTGCTGCCAACTCCAGGGTGTGATTCATCCAATTTTTGGGCTCCTGAAGCCAACTCCAGTGTATATTTGGGCTCCTGCTGCTGCTGCTGTCAACTCCTGCCAACTCCAGGGTGTGATTTATCCAATTTTTGGGCTCCTGAAGCCAACTCCAGTGTATATTTGGGCTCCTGCTGCTGCTACTGTCAACTCCTGCCAACTCCAGGGTGTGATTTATCCAATTTTTGGGCTCCTGAAGCCAACTCCAGTGTATATTTGGGCTCCTGCTGCTGCTACTGTCAACTCCTGCCAACTCCAGGGTGTGATTCATCCAATTTTTGGGCTCCTGAAGCCAACTCCAGTGTATATTTGGGCTCCTGCTGCTGCTGCTGCCAACTCCAGGGTGTGATTCATCAAATTTTTGGGCTCCTGAGGCCAACCCCAGGGTCTCTTTAATGTAATATTTGGGCTCCTGCTGCTGCTACTGTCAACTCCTGCCAACTCCAGGGTGTGATTCATCCAATTTTTGGGCTCCTGAAGCCAACTCCAGTGTATATTTGGGCTCCTGCTGCTGCTGCTGCCAACTCCAGGGTGTGATTCATCCAATTTTTGGGCTCCTGAAGCCAACTCCAGTGTATATTTGGGCTCCTGCTGCTGCTGCTGCCAACTTCTGCCAACTCCAGGGTGTGATTCATCCAATTTTTGGGCTCCTGAGGCCAACTCCAGTGTATATTTGGGCTCCTGCTGCTGCTGCTGCTGCCAACTTCTGCCAACTCCAGGGTGTGATTCATCCAATTTTTGGGCTCCTGAAGCCAACTCCAGTGTATATTTGGGCTCCTGCTGCTGCTGCTGCCAACTTCTGCCAACTCCAGGGTGTGATTCATCCAATTTTTTGGCTCCTGAGGCCAACCCCAGGGTCTCTTTAATGTAATATTTGGGCTCCTGCTGCTGCTACTGTCAACTCCTGCCAACTCCAGGGTGTGATTCATCCAATTTTTGGGCTCCTGAAGCCAACTCCAGTGTATATTTGGGCTCCTGCTGCTGCTACTGTCAACTCCTGCCAACTCCAGGGTGTGATTCATCCAATTTTTGGGCTCCTGAAGCCAACTCCAGTGTATATTTGGGCTCCTGCTGCTGCTGCTGCCAACTTCTGCCAACTCCAGGGTGTGATTCATCCAATTTTTGGGCTCCTGAAGCCAACTCCAGTGTATATTTGGGCTCCTGCTGCTGCTGCTGCCAACTCCAGGGTGTGATTCATCCAATTTTTGGGCTCCTGAGGCCAACCCCAGGGTCTCTTTAATGTAATATTTGGGCTCCTGCTGCTGCTACTGTCAACTCCTGCCAACTCCAGGGTGTGATTCATCCAATTTTTGGGCTCCTGAAGCCAACTCCAGTGTATATTTGGGCTCCTGCTGCTGCTGCTGCCAACTTCTGCCAACTCCAGGGTGTGATTCATCCAATTTTTGGGCTCCTGAAGCCAACTCCAGTGTATATTTGGGCTCCTGCTGCTGCTGTCAACTCCTGCCAACTCCAGGGTGTGATTCATCCAATTTTTGGGCTCCTGAAGCCAACTCCAGTGTATATTTGGGCTCCTGCTGCTGCTACTGTCAACTCCTGCCAACTCCAGGGTGTGATTCATCCAATTTTTGGGCTCCTGAAGCCAACTCCAGTGTATATTTGGGCTCCTGCTGCTGCTACTGTCAACTCCTGCCAACTCCAGGGTGTGATTCATCCAATTTTTGGGCTCCTGAAGCCAACTCCAGTGTATATTTGGACTCCTGCTGCTGCTGCTGTCAACTCCTGCCAACTCCAGGGTGTGATTCATCCAATTTTTGGGCTCCTGAAGCCAACTCCAGTGTATATTTGGGCTCCTGCTGCTGCTGCTGCCAACTTCTGCCAACTCCAGGGTGTGATTCATCCAATTTTTGGGCTCCTGAAGCCAACTCCAGTGTATATTTGGGCTCCTGCTGCTGCTGCTGCCAACTTCTGCCAACTCCAGGGTGTGATTCATCCAATTTTTGGGCTCCTGAAGCCATCTCCAGTGTATATTTGGGCTCCTGCTGCTGCTGCTGCCAACTTCTGCCAACTCCAGGGTGTGATTCATCCAATTTTTGGGCTCCTGAAGCCAACTCCAGTGTATATTTGGGCTCCTGCTGCTGCTGCTGCCAACTTCTGCCAACTCCAGGGTGTGATTCATCCAATTTTTGGGCTCCTGAAGCCAACTCCAGTGTATATTTGGGCTCCTGCTGCTGCTGTCAACTCCTGCCAACTCCAGGGTGTGATTCATCCAATTTTTGGGCTCCTGAAGCCAACTCCAGTGTATATTTGGGCTCCTGCTGCTGCTACTGTCAACTCCTGCCAACTCCAGGGTGTGATTCATCCAATTTTTGGGCTCCTGAAGCCAACTCCAGTGTATATTTGGGCTCCTGCTGCTGCTGCTGCCAACTCCAGGGTGTGATTCATCCAATTTTTGGGCTCCTGAGGCCAACCCCAGGGTCTCTTTAATGTAATATTTGGGCTCCTGCTGCTGCTACTGTCAACTCCTGCCAACTCCAGGGTGTGATTCATCCAATTTTTGGGCTCCTGAAGCCAACTCCAGTGTATATTTGGGCTCCTGCTGCTGCTGCTGCCAACTCCAGGGTGTGATTCATCCAATTTTTGGGCTCCTGAGGCCAACCCCAGGGTCTCTTTAAAGTAATATTTGGGCTCCTGCTGCTGCTGCTGCTGTCAACTCCTGCCAACTCCAGGGTGTGATTCATCCAATTTTTGGGCTCCTGCTGCTGCCAACTCCAGTGTCTCTTTAAAGCAATGTTTGGGCTCCTTCTG
The DNA here is from genome assembly GCA_027917425.1 of Gastrophryne carolinensis. NCBI lineage: Eukaryota > Metazoa > Chordata > Amphibia > Anura > Microhylidae > Gastrophryne > Gastrophryne carolinensis. The sequence goes on from CM051239.1 coordinate 423,267,296, forward strand.
CCCCTCATAGTGATGCCACTTCAACTCTCTGCAATTGTGCCGCTCTGCGATTCTATTAGCGATGCCTCTGATCTGCATGTGATATTTCTTCAAAGTATTATTTAACTAACCCAGCACGCATCCTGTGCGTGTTACAGCAAGGCAGAATGGTTTACAACCCTATTGAGGCTCTAGGAGGCTCAGAAATAGCCGTTTTTAATAGCGATTCGTCGCGAATTTATTCGGGTCGAAACGATTTTTGTCGGAAAATTCGGCGAATCAGTCGAATCGAATTTTTCAAAAGTTCGCTCATCTCTAGTACTCAGGAACAGACAGAGAGGAAAGAACTGTACTCAGGGTAGAGAAGGAGAGAGATGAGCTTTACTCAGGACAGAGAAGGAGAGAAGAGCTGTACTCCGAGGCAGAGAAGGAGAGTTTGACTGTACTCAGGGACAGACAGAGAAGAAAGAACTGTACTCAGGGTAGAGAAGGAGAAAAGAGCTGTACTCAGGGGCAGAGAAGCAGAGAAGTGCTGTACTCAGGGGCAGAGAAGGAGAGAAGAGCTGTACTCGTGGGCAGAAAAGGAAAGAAGAGCTGTACTCAGGGGCAGAGAAGGAGAGAAGAGCTGTACTCGTGGGCAGAAAAGGAAAGAAGAGCTGTACTCCAAGGCAGAGAAGGAGAGTTTGACTGTACTCAGGGACAGGCAGAGAAAAAAGAACTGTACTCAGGGTAGAGAAGGAGAGACGAGCTGTACTCGAGGCAGAGAGGGCGAGAAGAACTGTAATTGGGGGCAGAGAAGATCTGTACTCAGGGACAGATAAGAAGAGAAGAGCTGTACTCTGGGGCAGAGAAAGAGAGTTTGACTGTACTCAGAGACAGACAGAGAGGAAAGAACTGTACTCAGGGTAGAGAAGGAGAGGTGAGCTGTACTCAGGGGCAGAGAAGGAGAGAAGAGCCGTAATCCGGGGCAGAGAAGGAGAGAAGAGATGTACTCAGGGGCAGAGAAGGAGAATTTGACTGTACTCAGGGACAGACAGAGAAGAAAGAACTGTACTCAGGGCACAGAAGGCGAGAAGATCTGTACTCAGGGTAGAGAGGGAGAGAAGAGCTGTAATCAGGGCAGAGAAGCAGAGAAGAGTTGTATTCAGGGCAGAGAAGGAGAGAATAGCTGTACTCAGGGCAGAGAAGGAGAGAATAGCTGTACTCAGGGCAGAGAAGGAGAGTTTGACTGTACTCAGGGGCAAACAGGGAGGGAAGAACTATACTCGGGGACAGAGAAGAAGAGAAGAGCTGAACTTGGGAGCAGAGAGGAAGAGAAGAATTGTACTCAGGGGCAGAGAAGGAGAGAGGAGCTGTACTCAGGGCAGAGAAGGAGAGATGAGCTGTACTCAGGGGCAGAAAAGGAGAGAACAGCTGTACTCAGGGGCAGAAAAGGAGAGAACAGCTGTACTCAGGGGCAGAGAAGGAGAGAGGAGCTGTACTCAGGGGCAGAGAATGAGAGTTTGACTGTACTCAGGGCAGAGAAGGAGAGAAGAGATGTACTTAGGGCAAAGAAGGAGAGAAGAGCTGTACTCAGTGGCAGAAAAGGGGAGTTTGACTGTACTCAGGGCACAGAAGGAGAGAAGAGATGTACTCAGGGGCAAAGAAGGAGAGATGAGCTGTACTCAGGGGCAGAGAAGGAGAGAAGAGATGTACTCAGGGCAGAGAAGGACAGTTTGACTGTACTCAGGGACAGACAGAGAGGAAAGAACTTTACTCAGGGTAAAGAAGAAGAGACGAGCATTACTCAGGGTAGAGAAAGAGAGAAGAGCTGTACTCAGGGCAGAGAAGGAGAGAAGAGATGTACTAAGGGGCAGACAAGGAGGAAAAAGCTATTCTCAGGGGCAGAGAGAAAGAGAAGAACTATACTCGGGGACAGACAAGGAGGGAATACTTGTACTCAGAAGCAGACAGGAAGGGAAGAACTGTACCCAGAGGCAGACAGGGGGAGATGAGGTGTACCCAGGGCAGACAGGGAGGGAAGAAGTGGTCAGTTTGAGAAACTGATAGGCCTGAGTCAAAATTCAGCCTGACAATTTAATGAACACCTTGCTGGAGGTACGACACACTCGATTAATGCCATCTTGTTTTCATCTTGTCTTACAGACAGATGGGCAGATATGAGCTGTACTCAGGTACAGGTGGGGAGAGAAGAACTGTACTCAGGGGCAGACAGGAAGAAAAAAGCTGTACCCAGGTACAGATGAGGAGATAAGGGCTGTACTCGTGGGCAGACATGGACAGAGGACCCTTACTAAGGGGCAGACAGGGAGAGAAGAGCTGTACTAAGGGGCAGACAGGGAGAGGAGAGCTGTACTAAGGGGCAGACAGGGAGAGGAGAGCTGTACTAAGGGGCAGACAGGGAGAGGAGAGCTGTACTAAGGGGCAGACAGGGAGAAAAGCTGTACTAAGGGGCAGACAGGGAGAGGAGAGCTGTACTAAGGGGCAGACAGGGAGAGAAGAGCTGTACTAAGGGGCAGACAGGGAGAGGAGAGCTGTACTAAGGGGCAGGCAGGGAGAGGAGAGCTGTACTAAGGGGCAGGCAGGGAGAGGAGAGCTGTACTAAGGGGCAGACAGGGAGAGGAGAGCTGTACTAAGGGGCAGACAGGGAGAAAAGCTGCAGGTAGATACAGATGAGGAGATAAGGGCTGTACTCATGGGCAGACAGGGACAGAGGACCCTTACTAAGGGGCAGACAGGGAGAGAAGAGCTGTTCTAAGGGGCAGACAGGGAGAGAAGAGCTGTTCTAAGGGGCAGACAGGGACAGAGGACCTGTACTAAGGCGCAGACAGGGAGAGAAGAGCTGTTCTAAGGGGCAGACAGGGAGAGAAGCTGTACCCAGGTACAGGTGGGGAGAGAAGAACTGAACTCAGGGACAGAGAGAGAAGTGCTGTAGTAAGGGGCTGACAGAGACAGAGGACATGTACTAAGGGTCAGACAGGGAGAAAAGCTGTAGGTAAGTACAGATGGGGAGAGAAGAACTGTACTCCAGGACATAGAGGGGGCTGTAAGGGAACTATAAGGAGCAGAGTGGGGGGAAGAGCTGTACACGGGGACAGACAAGGAGGAAAAAACTTTGAGGGTCATGCAAGGACCGAAAATCTATATGTGGGGTAGACTGGGAGATAAGTGCTGTATTTTAGTTCATTATTTTTTTAATTTGTTTTTTATCGGGTTACTGTAGATTGGGTTCTTGTAGGTGTAAGTGGCAGTCTTTTTAGGTTAGTTACTGTATGGACGATTCTGATGATATGCAGATAAGTACAATTACCCTTCAGGATGTGTAATGGAAAGCTTTATTTGCAGCGCTCAGTCTTCTCTCTAACTCAAGACTTTGCTGAAGAAACAAAAAAAAAAAAAAGGAAAGAAGACAGACGTGAGCCTAGGGACAATCTCTCCACCCCGCTGACCTGTGTAAATATCATGTCTCGCAGTCTGGAAATGCCCGCTTTGGGTTTTGTATATAACATTTGTCTCTATTTTCGGGATTTGTTTCACGTTTCCTAGCAACCGGCGGCTGACCAGATTCCGGTAACAACGGGGATAAGATCGGCGTCGTGGGGAGCCATTCTGACATGCCGAGTGACCAGCGGTGATAATTATTCTCAGCTAACATTGTCCAGATGTGTTATCAGAAAGTTGTATAAGATACAATGTATCAGTAATGGTACATCCTTATAACACAATGTATCAGTAATGTTACATCCTTATAACACAATGTATCAGTAATGTTACATCATTATAACACAATTGCCTCAATTTAATAAAGGTAGAAAATAATTCTCATGGTAGTAAAAAATTCAATTCATGAGAAAAAAGCCTGAGAATGTCACTGTTACTGAATCACCAGATAAAAAGACAATGAAAGTCAATGGCAGCTTTTACTACAGTGTAGAAAGGAGGAAACAGTTCTCTACTTTTCTTAGGAGAAAAAAAGTGCCATTGACTTTCATTGTTTTCTTAGCTGGTGATTCAGCAACATCCTTTTTTCTCATGCATTGAATATTTTACTACCATGAGAATTTTTTTCTACCTTTATTGAATCGAGGCATATGTATCAGTAATGGTACATCCTTATAACACAAATGTATCAATAATGTTACATCCTTATAACACAATGTATCAGTAATGGTACATCCTTATAACACATTGTATCAGTAATGGTATATCCTTATAACACAATGTATCAGTAATGTTACATCCTTATAACACAATGTATCAGTAATGGTACATCGTTATAACACAATGTACCAGTAATGGTACATCCTTATAACACAATGTATCAGTAATGGTACATCCTTATAACACAATGTATCAGTAATGGTACATCCTTATAACACAAATGTATCAATAATGTTACATCCTTATAACACAATGTATCAGTAATGGTACATCCTTATAACACATTGTATCAGTAATGGTATATCCTTATAACACAATGTATCAGTAATGGTACATCCTTATAACACAATGTATCAGTAATGGTACATCCTTATAACACAATGTACCAGTAATGGTACATCCTTATAACACAATGTATCAATAATGTTACATCCTTATAACACAATGTATCAGTAATGGTACATCCTTATAACACAATGTATCAGTAATGTTACATCCTTATAACACAATGTATCAGTAATGTTACATCCTTATAACACAATGTATCAATAATGTTACATCCTTATAACACAATGTATCAGTAATGGTACATCCTTATAACACAAATGTATCAATAATGTTACATCCTTATAACACAATGTATCAGTAATGGTACATCCTTATAACACAATGTATCAGTAATGGTACATCCTTATAACACAATGTATCAGTAATGTTACATCCTTATAACACAATGTATCAGTAATGTTACATCCTTATAACACAATGTATCAGTAATGTTACATCCTTATAACACAATGTATCAGTAATGGTACATCCTTATAACACAATGTATCAGTAATGGTAGATCCTTATAACACAATGTATCAGTAATGTTACATCCTTATAACACAATGTATCAGTAATGGTACATCCTTATAACACAATGTATCAGTAATGTTACATCCTTATAACACAATGTATCAGTAATGTTACATCCTTATAACACAATGTATCAGTAATGGTAGATCCTTATAACACAATGTATCAGTAATGTTACATCCTTATAACACAATGTATCAGTAATGGTACATCCTTATAACACAATGTATCAATAATGTTACATCCTTATAACACAATGTATCAGTAATGGTACATCGTTATAACACAATGTACCAGTAATGGTACATCCTTATAACACAATGTATCAGTAATGTTACATCCTTATAACACAATGTATCAGTAATGGTACATCCTTATAACACAATGTATCAGTAATGGTACATCCTTATAACACAATGTATCAGTAATGTTACATCCTTATAACACAATGTATCAGTAATGTTACATCCTTATAACACAATGTATCAGTAATGTTACATCCTTATAACACAATGTATCAGTAATGGTACATCCTTATAACACAATGTATCAGTAATGGTAGATCCTTATAACACAATGTATCAGTAATGTTACATCCTTATAACACAATGTATCAGTAATGGTACATCCTTATAACACAATGTATCAGTAATGGTACATCCTTATAACACAATGTATCAGTAATGTTACATCCTTATAACACAATGTATCAGTAATGGTACATCCTTATAACACAAATGTATCAATAATGTTACATCCTTATAACACAATGTATCAGTAATGGTACATCCTTATAACACATTGTATCAGTAATGGTATATCCTTATAACACAATGTATCAGTAATGTTACATCCTTATAACACAATGTATCAGTAATGGTACATCGTTATAACACAATGTACCAGTAATGGTACATCCTTATAACACAATGTATCAGTAATGGTACATCCTTATAACACAATGTATCAGTAATGGTACATCCTTATAACACAAATGTATCAATAATGTTACATCCTTATAACACAATGTATCAGTAATGGTACATCCTTATAACACATTGTATCAGTAATGGTATATCCTTATAACACAATGTATCAGTAATGGTACATCCTTATAACACAATGTATCAGTAATGGTACATCCTTATAACACAATGTACCAGTAATGGTACATCCTTATAACACAATGTATCAATAATGTTACATCCTTATAACACAATGTATCAGTAATGGTACATCCTTATAACACAATGTATCAGTAATGTTACATCCTTATAACACAATGTATCAGTAATGTTACATCCTTATAACACAATGTATCAATAATGTTACATCCTTATAACACAATGTATCAGTAATGGTACATCCTTATAACACAAATGTATCAATAATGTTACATCCTTATAACACAATGTATCAGTAATGGTACATCCTTATAACACAATGTATCAGTAATGGTACATCCTTATAACACAATGTATCAGTAATGTTACATCCTTATAACACAATGTATCAGTAATGTTACATCCTTATAACACAATGTATCAGTAATGTTACATCCTTATAACACAATGTATCAGTAATGGTACATCCTTATAACACAATGTATCAGTAATGGTAGATCCTTATAACACAATGTATCAGTAATGTTACATCCTTATAACACAATGTATCAGTAATGGTACATCCTTATAACACAATGTATCAGTAATGTTACATCCTTATAACACAATGTATCAGTAATGTTACATCCTTATAACACAATGTATCAGTAATGGTAGATCCTTATAACACAATGTATCAGTAATGTTACATCCTTATAACACAATGTATCAGTAATGGTACATCCTTATAACACAATGTATCAATAATGTTACATCCTTATAACACAATGTATCAGTAATGGTACATCGTTATAACACAATGTACCAGTAATGGTACATCCTTATAACACAATGTATCAGTAATGTTACATCCTTATAACACAATGTATCAGTAATGGTACATCCTTATAACACAATGTATCAGTAATGGTACATCCTTATAACACAATGTATCAGTAATGTTACATCCTTATAACACAATGTATCAGTAATGTTACATCCTTATAACACAATGTATCAGTAATGTTACATCCTTATAACACAATGTATCAGTAATGGTACATCCTTATAACACAATGTATCAGTAATGGTAGATCCTTATAACACAATGTATCAGTAATGTTACATCCTTATAACACAATGTATCAGTAATGGTACATCCTTATAACACAATGTATCAGTAATGTTACATCCTTATAACACAATGTATCAGTAATGTTACATCCTTATAACACAATGTATCAGTAATGGTAGATCCTTATAACACAATGTATCAGTAATGTTACATCCTTATAACACAATGTATCAGTAATGGTACATCCTTATAACACAATGTATCAATAATGTTACATCCTTATAACACAATGTATCAGTAATGGTACATCGTTATAACACAATGTACCAGTAATGGTACATCCTTATAACACAATGTATCAGTAATGTTACATCCTTATAACACAATGTATCAGTAATGGTACATCCTTATAACACATTGTATCAGTAATGGTATATCCTTATAACACAATGTATCAGTAATGGTACATCCTTATAACACAATGTATCAGTAATGGTACATCCTTATAACACAATGTATCAGTAATGGTACATCCTTATAACACAAATGTATCAATAATGTTACATCCTTATAACACAATGTATCAGTAATGGTACATCCTTATAACACATTGTATCAGTAATGGTATATCCTTATAACACAATGTATCAGTAATGTTACATCCTTATAACACAATGTATCAGTAATGGTACATCGTTATAACACAATGTACCAGTAATGGTACATCCTTATAACACAATGTATCAGTAATGGTACATCCTTATAACACAATGTATCAGTAATGGTACATCCTTATAACACAAATGTATCAATAATGTTACATCCTTATAACACAATGTATCAGTAATGGTACATCCTTATAACACATTGTATCAGTAATGGTATATCCTTATAACACAATGTATCAGTAATGGTACATCCTTATAACACAATGTATCAGTAATGGTACATCCTTATAACACAATGTACCAGTAATGGTACATCCTTATAACACAATGTATCAATAATGTTACATCCTTATAACACAATGTATCAGTAATGGTACATCCTTATAACACAATGTATCAGTAATGTTACATCCTTATAACACAATGTATCAGTAATGTTACATCCTTATAACACAATGTATCAATAATGTTACATCCTTATAACACAATGTATCAGTAATGGTACATCCTTATAACACAAATGTATCAATAATGTTACATCCTTATAACACAATGTATCAGTAATGGTACATCCTTATAACACAATGTATCAGTAATGGTACATCCTTATAACACAATGTATCAGTAATGTTACATCCTTATAACACAATGTATCAGTAATGTTACATCCTTATAACACAATGTATCAGTAATGTTACATCCTTATAACACAATGTATCAGTAATGGTACATCCTTATAACACAATGTATCAGTAATGGTAGATCCTTATAACACAATGTATCAGTAATGTTACATCCTTATAACACAATGTATCAGTAATGGTACATCCTTATAACACAATGTATCAGTAATGTTACATCCTTATAACACAATGTATCAGTAATGGTAGATCCTTATAACACAATGTATCAGTAATGTTACATCCTTATAACACAATGTATCAGTAATGGTACATCCTTATAACACAATGTATCAATAATGTTACATCCTTATAACACAATGTATCAGTAATGGTACATCGTTATAACACAATGTACCAGTAATGGTACATCCTTATAACACAATGTATCAGTAATGTTACATCCTTATAACACAATGTATCAGTAATGGTACATCCTTATAACACATTGTATCAGTAATGGTATATCCTTATAACACAATGTATCAGTAATGGTACATCCTTATAACACAATGTATCAGTAATGGTACATCCTTATAACACAATGTATCAGTAATGGTACATCCTTATAACACAATGTATCAGTAATGGTACATCCTTATAACACAATGTACCAGTAATGGTACATCCTTATAACACAATGTATCAATAATGTTACATCCTTATAACACAATGTATCAGTAATGGTACATCCTTATAACACAATGTATCAGTAATGTTACATCCTTATAACACAATGTATCAGTAATGTTACATCCTTATAACACAATGTATCAGTAATGGTACAGCCTTATAACACAATGTATCAGTAATGGTACATCCTTATAACACAATGTATCAGTAATGGTACATCCTTATAACACAATGTATCAATAATGTTACATCCTTATAACACAATGTATCAGTAATGGTACATCCTTATAACACAATGTATCAGTAATGTTACATCCTTATAACACAATGTATCAGTAATGGTACATCCTTATAACACAATGTATCAGTAATGTTACATCCTTATAACACAATGTATCAGTAATGTTACATCCTTATAACACAATGTATCAGTAATGGTACATCCTTATAACACAATGTATCAGTAATGGTACATCCTTATAACACAATGTACCAGTAATGGTACATCCTTATAACACAATGTATCAATAATGTTACATCCTTATAACACAATGTATCAGTAATGGTACATCCTTAAAACACAATGTATCAGTAATGGTACATCCTTATAACACAATGTATCAGTAATGTTACATCCTTATAACACAATGTATCAGTAATGTTACATCCTTATAACACAATGTATCAGTAATGGTACAGCCTTATAACACAATGTATCAGTAATGTTACATCCTTATAACACAATGTATCAATAATGTTACATCCTTATAACACAATGTATCAGTAATGGTACATCCTTATAACACAATGTATCAGTAATGTTACATCCTTATAACACAATGTATCAGTAATGTTACATCCTTATAACACAATGTATCAGTAATGGTACAGCCTTATAACACAATGTATCAGTAATGGTACATCCTTATAACACAATGTATCAGTAATGGTACATCCTTATAACACAATGTATCAATAATGTTACATCCTTATAACACAATGTATCAATAATGTTACATCCTTATAACACAATGTATCAGTAATGGTACATCCTTATAACACAATGTATCAGTAATGGTACATCCTTATAACACAATGTATCAGTAATGGTACATCCTTATAACACACCATTCCAGACACATTAGGAAGCACCGCACTCACTACAAACACAACAGCAAATAGGACCCCGGCCCCTACAATTGGCCGGCCTTGGGGTGCGCAGGCTGTGAAATTGCTCAGAAACAGGAACAACAATTCCTACTTTAACCACACTACAATATATTAATATAAATATTAATATATTATTATATTTAACCACATTTAAATGTGTGCTCAAGTTAATCAAATAAAAGCAATGAGTATATAACCTCAGACACATTGGTTCATCAATTAACAATCAATTCTAGAAAAGTCTATAACATCATACTCCGCGATAACATCTTATGGCCTCGATTCAATAAAGGTAGAAAAAAATTCTCATAATAGTAAAAAAGTCAATTCATGAGAAAAAATCCTGAGAATGTCGCTGTTACTGAATCACCAGATAAGAAAACAATGAAAGTCAATGGCACTTTATTACTCCTAAGAAAAGTAGAGAACTGTTTCCTCCTTTCTACACTGTAATAAAAGCTGCCATTGACTTTCATTGTCTTTTTATCTGGCAATTCAGCAACAGTGACATTCTCAGGCTTTTTTCTCATGAATTGAATTTTTTACTACCATGAGAATTTTTTTCCACCTTTATTGAATCGAGGCCTATAGATCCAAATAGCTTCTTTTAAATGCCAGCACCAGTGCTCAACACTTCTTTAATTAAGGGCCTTATTTATCAAGGGATAGCGCCAGGTAGTGTCTCACTAGCGCCAGGTATCGCCAGCTATCGGCGGCTACCGACTCCAGAACGCCAGGCAGCGGACACAATCACGCATTTATCACGCTAAATGAGGTTAGCGCCGGCGAGAGCGTCAGCTAGCGCGGGATTCATCATGTAGCCGACTGCAACGAATAGCGCTGCTGCTAATCCCATCACAGTGCCAGGTATGACCTCTCGCTACCTGGCGCTCTCCAATGCATTTCAATGGAGCAATCTTTAAATCTTCATATTTAATTGTTATTAATGTATTTTTTTTTTTTTTTTTTTTTTTTTAAATGTCAAAAATTCTGTGACCACTTGCAATGTTAGATATTTTTTTTAAGGTAAAACAATTAAAAAAAAAAATTTGTGCAGAATTGATATTACAGGTCTGATATTAATGTATTCATATTACAAAATGTTTCGAAAAACTTGTTTAATTTTTTAATCAAAAAATATGGATGATTGGGGGTTAAAAACGACTTTTAACCCATCGCCGCCAGCGCTCTGGGGTTTAAACAAGCTTTTCACAGCGCAAGAATTTTTTAAGCGTGATTTGTTAATGAATATGCTGGGAGCCGTTCGCTATGACCGTTCGCTGTCAGGCGCTCCCATACAGCGCGGAACCTGTCAAACAGCGACTCCTAACCCCGTATTCAACATTACTGCACACCGACTGAGTCGCTGTCAACAACCGAACAACGGCCAAGCACAGCGAATACTAGCGGGCGCTGTGAAAATCACGCTACTGGCGCTCATCTGTCGCTACCTGGCGCTATTACTGAATCGGCCATTTAGTGTATAAGGCTGTGAAATTATAGTAATGTAACACAGAGCAGTTATAATAGTTATTTCAATCAACATGTCCAACCATTAAAGTAATGTCCCAGTGTTGTCCCGCAGGCACATGCACAGTTTCAGCGTTACTAAGGTGAATCTTACAGCACCATTCTACGTGCCCACCACCTTCTAGGTTATGCTCTTACCAGAGGAAGGTTTAGTTATCAGCCTTTTTGTTATATGTCTCCATAGGGTTTCTCCTGGATTAGCCTGCAATTATTCGTAGAGCTCCTCTTAATCTAGGTCCCAAATGCTCCTTCCAAAGGTCACTGGTATAAAGAGCATGTGCCTTCGCACCAGCTCATTTTAAATCTTACCATAAAAACAAAAAAGAGAAAGGGGATCTAGCGCAATATGTTTTTTAATAAAAAGATATATGTAAAAAGTGGCAATCACACACTCACATATAGGTATCTGTACAAGCGCAATATATGCCAAGAGCGGTTCTCACCCAACCTCAATGTCACCTCGGCCGATGGTGGTAGGAGGGGGAAAAGAAGACCGCCGCTGGTGCCCAAGTTCCAAGGATTGCAGTATAGTAGTGTCGCCGCCGCTGTCCTCAGTGAAAAGGCTGTGAAATTGACATGGTTCCAGGGCTGGATTATAAAGAGGGCGCAAGCGGTGCGCGCCCGGGGCCTCCACCACTTGTCCTGCCTCCACCAACCTTTGGGTTATGATCTGGTCCAGGAGGCTTTTTAGTCTTTGGTCTCATGGGCCGGCAGGGTCAGCAACAAAACTATCGGCGGCAGTGGAGGCCTCCCGCACCTGGGCAAGCCATTTTTGTTTTTTGCTAACCTGCAGCCAAAGCCGCCGCCAGCAACGCTACAGTGATGGGTGCAGAGCTGTCACTGCACATAAGCCACCAAGCACAGCCGCTGGCAGCTCAATGCAGGGAACCAGCCGGGCGACTACACTACCCCCCACCCAGAATGGCAAAGCAGGAGTTCCCGAGCAGCACACACCCGCACAAGGGGGGCACAAGGGACTCCATCTGACCTTCCAGTAAGTAGGCGGGAGCCAGACAACCACCAATCAGTTACTTGGCTGGACTATTATTTTAAAGGAAGGGGTGCAGCTGAACCAGGTTTCACACAGTGGGGCATCCCAATTCGAAATACCCCAAGGAGTGGGACTTGGATAGTCTAAAAGACTCCAGGGCCTCCAACGTTCCTCTTTTAAAGACAGAAAAAAAAGTTGACTGTTTTAGTCCCACCAGGGCGCCGTCACATTTAGTTACGCCACTGCCAGGTGACGCAATGTGGATGCTCTTTTTGTCTCTGTTTTGGTGGCTTTACATGTCTCTATCCCTTCATGCAATCTCTCCATCTTTCTCTTTTTCTTTATACCCAGCTTTACCTTTATCATCTATTTCCCACATTTGCTCCTTCACTTTTTACATCTACTTTTATCTTCCTCCTATTTTTATTTTCCCTCTTTCTTAGTTTTTCCCCCTTTTCTATATGTCTTTCTCTCTCTCATTTCTCCCATTATTTCTCTCACTCTTTCTCTACTCCCAGGAAATTATCCTAGCTGGTTTCTGTTTTTGTTCTTCCCCTCTTATCTTTTCATCCCTCCAGCTCTCTTTCTCTCCTTTCCTATCTTCTCTCTATCTCCCCTTTGCACCAACTCTTGACCTACCTCCTCTTTACATTCACTCACTACAATCACTACATTTCCTTTCTCTTCCACATATCCCCCCTCCCTCTCATTTCCACATTCCCTCCATCTCTTTATTTTGCACATTTTCTCTATTTCTTAATTTTCCACATTTCCTCCATCTCTCAATTTTCCACATTCCCTCCATCCCTTAATTTTCCACATTCCCTCCATCTCTTAATTTTCCACATTCTCTCCGTCTCTTTATTTTCTACATTCTCTGTCTCTTTAGTTTGCACACATTATTTCCATCTCTTTATTTTCCACATTCTCTCCATTTTCCACATTCTCTCCATCTCTTTATTTTCCACATTCTCTCCATCTCTTTACTTTCCACATTCCCTCCATCTCTTTATTTTCCACATTCTCTCCATCTCTTTACTTTCCACATTCCCTCCATCTCTTTATTTTCCACATTCTCTCCATCTCTTTACTTTCCACATTCCCTCCATCTCTTTATTTTCCACATTCTCTCCATCTCTTTACTTTCCACATTCCCTCCATCTCTTTATTTTCCACATTCTCTCCATCTCTTTACTTTCCACATTCCCTCCATCTCTTTATTTTCCACATTCTCTCCATCTCTTTACTTTCCACATTCCCCCCATCTCTTTATTTTCCACATTCTCTCCATCTCTTTACTTTCCACATTCTCTCCATCTCTTTACTTTCCACATTCTCTCCATCTCTTTATTTTCCACATTCTCTGTCTCTTTAGTTTGCACACATTCTTTCCATCTCTTAATTTTCCACATTCCCTCCATCTCTTAATTTTCCACATTCTTTCCATCTCTTTATTTTCCACATTCTCCCCATCTCTTTATTTTCCACATTCTCTGTCTCTTTAGTTTGCACACATTCTTTCCATCTCTTAATTTTCCACATTCCCTCCATCTCTTAATTTTCCACATTCTTTCCATCTCTTTATTTTCGACATTTTCTCCGTCTCTTTATTTTCAACATTCTCGCCATCTCTTTCTTTTCCATTTTCTCTCACTCTCCCTCTTTTCCACATTCTTTCCCTTCTCTCTTTTCTACATAGGGTTGATTCAGCACCAGGGGAGAAAAGTCACTTCTTTATTTAGGAAAGAAACCTTCATCTCACTTTCATTGTCTAACTTGGGGCTGATTCAGTGCCGGGTGAAAATTTACATCTGGTTGCTGAATCAGCCCCAAGGTAGCCAACGAAAATGAGAGGAAGTTTTCTCTCCTAAAAGATAACTATTCTCACATGGTGCTATTCTCTCCTTCTCTTTATTTTCCACATTCTCTCTCTTCTTCCACATTTGTTACCCCTCCCCACCCCTCACTAACAGGGTAAGTTAAAGCAGACCCACATCCTTTCAACTCACCTACCCTCATTTACCCCTTCACACCATCTCTCCTATTCTCACCTTCTCTTGCACATTCTCTCTCTCTTCCACATTTTTGCAAGTTAAAGCAGACCCAAAACTTTCTTTGCAACTCACCTACCCTCATTTACCCCTTCACACCTTCAGTGAGCCCTGTATTAGAGAGGTACTCACGTTTTGCTTTTATATATGCATATATATATATATATATATATATATATATATTGTTTTTTTTTTTTTTCTTTCATTTGTCATTTTGTGTTTATCTAACTAAAACAAAAGGACACGGGGAGGCCGATTCATTAATAGCGCCAGGTAGCGACAGATGAGCGCCAGTAGCGTTATTTTCACAGCGCCCGCTAGTATTCGCTGTGCGGGGCCGTTGTTCGGCTGTTGACAGCGACTCAGTCGGTGTGCGGTAATGTTGAATACGGGGTTAGGAGTCGCTGTTTGACAGGTTCCGCGCTGTATGGGAGCGCATGACAGCGAATGGCCATAGCGAACGGCTCCCAGCATATTCATTAACAAATCACGCTCAAAAAATTCTCGCGCTGTAAAATGCTTGTTTAAACCCCAGAGCGCTGGAGGCGATGGATTAAAAGTAGTTTTTTAACCCCCAAACAACCATATTTTTGGTAAAAAAAAAACATGTTTTTCAAAACATTTTGTAATATGAATACATTAATATCAGACCTGTAATATCAATTCTGCACAAATTTTTTTTTTTTTTTACCTTAAAAAAAAAATATCTAACATTGCAGAAGTGGTCACAGAATTTTTGGCATTAAAAAAAAAAAAAAAAAAAAAACATTAATAGCAATTAATTATGAATATTTAAAGATTGTTCCATTGAAATGCATTGGAGAGCGCCAGGTAGCGAGAGGTCATACCTGTCGCTGTTCAAGGTCGCTCGCTGGCGCTGTGGGCTGAGGCTGGAATAATGATGAATGATTCGCTATCTGGCGCTCTGTCAGTCGCTAAGCAGGATCTGCTTGATAAATGTGTGATTGCGGAGGGGAGCCGGCGTTCTCGTGGCGGTGACCGTCATTACCGTTCGCTCACCATTCGCTACCTGGCGCTATCCCTTGTTAAATAAGGGCCTATATATATATATATATATATATATATATATATATATTTATATATAGATACCAAAGCTTGGTGTAATTACCTCTGTAGGCGGCAAACTTCCTTCTTTAAATTAATCCAAAATCCTGTTCCAGTAACGTCGTAATTTCATTCCAGCTCTCAATATAAATTTTCCAGCGCCCGAGAGACAGTTAAGGGGGTTGGTTAAGAAGGGATAGCGCCAGGTAGCGCCTCATAGCAGAAGGCAGCGTCTGGTGAACGCCGGGCGCTGTACGGGAAACCACATTTAAGAAGTCGAATCTGGTGAGCGACTCTAACAGCGCCATGTAGCGTCACATGTATTACTACAGGCGGTTCAGGCACAAAACACATATTTGCTAACAGGAAAAAATTAAAAAAAGAACTAGATCCTTTTGGAATAAAAAAATATACACTTTCATACATCGAAAGTAGACTTACCCTGTTAAGGCTGTCAACAGGGAGTGGTGGGAGGACTGGCTGTATGCTCCACGGGGGGGGGGGGGACTAAGGAGGTACCAGCTTGTTTTCCCCCCGTACACAATCGGGCCTGGTGACGGGCAGGCTGATTCATCACTAACGCCAGGTAGCGACAGATGAGTATCTGTAGCAGGCATTTCAGAGTCGCTGTGCTCGGCCGTGGTTCGCTAGTTCATAGCGACTCAGTCGCTGTGCAGCAATGATGAATACATTGTGGGGAGTCGCTATATGACCGGTACAGCACTGTATGGCAGCGCATGTTAGCGACTGGTCAGTGCGACCGACTCACAACATATTCATCAAAAAAACAGCCCCACACACCTCCGGCGCTCAAAAATGCCTCTCTGCAGGCCAGAGCGCCGGAGGCTGTGTGATCAAAGGTTGTTTTTTAACATGTATCCACCAGTAACAAAGCGAAAACACATGGAATGACATTGTAATAACATTGTGACATGAACACATTAATGCCGGACCTGTAACGTCAATTCTGCATAAATATATAAAACATGAAAAATATTTTCAAAAATGGCCTTTTCTATGCCAGGAGAGGTCACAACATTATTTGAGATTTAAAAAAAAAAAAGTTAATAAAAACCCCCTGTTTAAAGAGAAATAAAAGAACGTCCATTGAAATGTATGGGAGAGCGACAGGTAGCGAGAGGTAATACGTGACGCTCTGCAAGGCTGAACGCCGGCGCTGTAGGCTGAGGCTAGGATAATGATGAATAGGACGCTACATGGCGCTATCCCAGTCGCTCAACAGAATCTGACTGATAAATGTGTAATTGCTGCATTGTCCGGCGTTCACCTGTCGCTACCTGTCATTTACAAGGCGCCACCTGGCGCTATCCCTTCATGAATAAGGCCCTATGTGTAAGGCTCCTTCTCTTTCCCTGGCTCTCTGGAAGCTGGTAACGTGCCAGGGGTGGGGTGCAGGCTGGGATATGTATGTAGGGGGGTTATTTAATTATGTGACTGAGGGGGTTTATTGATGCTGACGATTGCCTTTTGCTATGGGGCCCCATGAAAATTTGGGATGCCCCTGAGATCAACTGCACCCCAAAACTGCAATTGGACAGACTGATCCATACAACCAGATTTTATTGTAAGTGGCCACCTGCCGCCGGAGCCCAGAGCCCGCCGCAGCTGTCACGCTGCGTTCCTCTCCCATATCCAAACTGCTCGCTATGATCCTATAATGCCATCAATGAATTCTCTGCAGGAAGCCGGCACTACATTCTAAGTCAATAATCGGGGATTAAACATATCAGCCGGCAGATGTGATCGGGAGATTCTCCCGCAGCCTTAGGGACACCGCAGAGAGGCAGCAGCGGCACATGCTGACAAGGTGCGGATACTCGCCATCAAACCGCACATAGGATCAGCTTGACATACAGAGAAACCTGTCACTAAAGACAAATAGATCTTCTTATTCTAGAGCTTTCCAACAATGCTGCTCATGTGCGGTACTTCCTCCTTCTGTATCCTCCCTTATACCCTAATAGATTGTAAGCTCTTCTCCTTCTGCATCCTCTCTTATACCCTAATAGCTTGTAAGCTCTTTCCCTTCTGTATCCTCCCTTATACCCTAATAGATTGTAAGCTCTTCTCCTTCTGCATCCTCTCTTATACCCTAATAGCTTGTAAGCTCTTCCCCTTCTGTATCCTCCCTTATACCCTAATAGATTGTAAGGTCTTCTCCCTCTGTATCCTCCCTTATACCCTAATAGATTGTAAGCTCTTCTCCTTCCATATTCTCCCTTATACTCTAATAGATTGTAAGCTCTTCTCCTTCCATATTCTCCCTTATACTCTAATAGATTGTAAGCTCTTCTCCTTCTGTATCCTCCCTTATACCCTAATAGATTGTAAGCTCTTCTCCTCCTGTATCCTCCCTTATATCCTAATAGAGTGTAAGCTCTTCTCCTTCTGTATCCTCCCTTATACCCTAATAGATTGTAAGCTCTTCTCCTTCTGTATCCTCCCTTATACCCTAATAGATTGTAAGCGCTTCTCCTTCTATATCCTCCCTTTATACCCTAATAGATTGTAACTTTTTTATTGAGTAAAATCAAGCAATTATATACAATATATACAAAGTTACAATAATAAATAAATAAAATAAATAATAACTAAACAAAAAGAAACAGGCCTAACAATTCGGCATATAATATATAATATCCATTATTCTATATACAATCCTATCTACAACCTAACACTACACTATACACAAATCAACAGGAAGACTAAGAGACCCCGTCACCTGTGCACACAGCCGTTCTTTGTTATAAAAAATCTATGGGTGATAAGAGACAGAAAAGCCCACCCAGCGGGAAGTCATGAGGACTAAGGAGGCCTGAT
Source organism: Gastrophryne carolinensis (assembly GCA_027917425.1). Classification (NCBI taxonomy): domain Eukaryota; kingdom Metazoa; phylum Chordata; class Amphibia; order Anura; family Microhylidae; genus Gastrophryne; species Gastrophryne carolinensis. Next base: position 423,286,104 of record CM051239.1, read on the forward strand.
GTTCCTCCACGCCTTCATCCAGGCCCCCCGTTCCCACCTGTCCCTCTCAAGCACCCGGATCTTGCCCACCTCATGCAGGATGTCAAGCACCACCACCGGGACAGGGAGGACTTTCTTCCTAATGCAGAGCTGGCACCGTGCATTCCACGTGAAATAGCGGATCACTAGACTAACTAGATATAAAGTGTCCAAACAAAAATCCCCTCTGTTCTTGAATGCCCCGTACACCCACTCAGCATAGGAAAGCTGGGAGAAGAAGGGGGCACCGAGGGCCAACCCCACCTGTTTACACACATCTACATTAAAGGGACACCGGAGCAGGAAGTGGTCCATAGTCTCCACCTCATCCTGACACTCCTCAAGGAGACAAATTATCTCTGGCAGGCTGCGACTCTTCCGGATCCCCCTAAGGTAGAGTTTTCCTTGGAAGGAGAGCCAGGCTATATCCCGGTATTTCAAAGGAATTCTTGAGGAGTTAATAAGCCTCAAACCCACCCTCATGATGGAGCCTGGGCAATCCCTGAGGGACAATGGCTCATGAAAAGCCAGACCCAGGACCCGACTCACCAGAAGCTTCCTAGGAGTAGATCTCATGTCCTTTGCTGTCAATTGCCATTGCTGAAGTATTTTCAAGCACGGGGCAACATAGGCCGGGAGCTGAGCCTGAGGAACTCAAGGGCTTTTCATCCGACCACCATTCTCCCAGTCTCGCAGGAAGGGCTTAAATCAGGACTGGAAAATACCCACCCAGCCAGGCGGGATCTCTGCCAACATGCTTCCAAAATTATGTTTCAGAAACAAGAGACAGAAAAACACTACTGGGTTGACCATCCGTAGGCCACCCTCCCGCCTGGATAGGTAAGGGACATTTCTTGTCACCAGGTTCATGCGGTTTCCCCATAACATCTGGAAAAACACGCTGTAGACCCTGGTGTAGAGAGATACTGGGAAAACAGAGACGAAGCTGACGTATAAAAAGAGGGGGATCAGGTAGGTCTTGATAAGGTCAACCCTTTCCCTGAGAGACATTTTCCAGCTCTTCCAGACTGCAACCTTGGCATTGGCAATTTCCAGCCTGCGCTCCCAGTTTTTTTGGCCATAATCACCAGGACCGAAATTAATGCCAAGGATCTTAATTTCCTTCTGGGGCATTGGGAAGGTGTCCAGAAGTTCGAAGCCCTCACCCTCCTCACCCATCCAGAAATCTTCACTCTTCTCATGAATGACCTTGGAGCCCGACGCTTCTGTATACTGTGCTATTAGAAAGGCCACCTCCTCTGCCTCATTTGTCCCAGAGACAATCACAGTTACATCATCAGCATAGGCAATGACCTCAAAGGAGGCTCACCAGACACACCCAGAGGAACCCCACATAACATGCTGCTCTCGACCCTCCTTATAAAGGGATCGATTGCAAACACATACAGTAGGGGACTCAGAGGGCATCCCTGTCGCTCACCAGAGCCAACTTTGAAAGGCCTTCCAACCCAACCATTAACAAGAGGGAAGCTCTCAGCCCTTTCATACAGGGTTTGTAGCCAATTAATGAACACCCCTGGCAGGCCGTACTTACCAAGAAGCAGCCATAGGTACTCATGATTGACCCTATCAAAAGCCTTTGCCTGATCTAACGCCAACAAGTACTTTCCCCAGCCTGCAGCCCTGCACCGCTCCAAGGCTTCCCGGACAGCTAAAACCGCTGAGAAGGTGCTTCTACCTTGGATGGAGCAGTGCTGATGACGGGAAAGCAGTTGCTCCGCTACTGACGACAGGCGCCAGAACAAAATCTTTCTATCGACATTGAGAAGGCTGATGGGGCGCCAGTTCTCAATCATCGAAGAGTCCTTTCCTTTTGAAAGAAGGATCACAGCCGAGCGCCTCATGGAGGGAGGGAACCCTCTGCCAGACAGCAATTAAAGACCTCCACCAAATGTGGTGTCAGGATAGTCTTAAAACATTTATAAAATTCAGCTGTCAGACCATCTGACCCGGGCGACTTTTTGATGGCAAGGTGATCAATTGCACTTACCACCTCATCGGCAGTGACCGGTTCTGTCAAGCTAGTGATAGAAAGTTCACCATTTTCCAATCCTGGAGTAGAGTCCAGGAAACTTTCCATCCTTGCCCGGTCAAGAACCTTTCTGCCCAGGAGGTCAGCATAAAAGGACCTAATAATCTCCAGGATCCCAGATTTAGATCTAACCAGGGAACCTGCGCTATCCTTCAGACCAAGGACAGTCTTGAGAGCTGCAGCCTGTCTGCAATTCTGATAGGGATCGGGTGAGTGGTATTTTCCATAATCCCTTTCCAGAACCAGAGAAGCATGCCGGTCATACTGACACTTCCTGAGGAGAAGCTTGACTTCAGAAATTGCCCCTTGATCTCCACCATTCGAGACAAGGATGTCAAGTTTCCTCCGCAAGCGCTGGTAGGCAATTCATTTATCAAGCTGTTTTCTTTTTCCTAGGCCCCTTAAAAGCCCAGCAAATCTCATTTTGGTCAGCTCCCACCACTCAGACCTGCAGCTGCAAAAATCCTTAATGGAAACCTGTGCCTGAAAAAAATCCTCAAAAGATTGTCTTACCCCCTCCTCCTCAAGGAGAGCCAAATTCATCCTCCAGATGCCCCTTCCTCTAGGGGTTGTGTCAGAGGAATTCAAGACCATCGATAGTAAAAGGTGATCGGAGAACTCGACAGCCTGCAGCCGCGGAGGCTGAGAAGCCGAGTCCTCCTTCAAAAAAAACCTGTCTATTCTACTCTGACTGCTACCTCGCTGAAAAGTGAAGCCCGTGAGGTCTGGGGAGTGCTTAATGTGCACATCTTCCAGACCTGTCTCTCTAATCATGCTATTCAAAAAGAGACTATCGCAGCCCAGCTTGCCTTTGAAGCCTCTCCTGTCCATGGGCCTAGTCACGGTGTTAAAATCACCTCCAAAGACTACTGGCCGGGCTGTAAAAAGGAACGGCTTGATCTTTGCAAGAAGGCATTTCCTGTCCCACTTAGTTTGGGGTCCATAGATATTTATTAGGCGCAGGTCCTGCCCCCTTACAATGACGTCCAAGACCATGCACCTCCCGATCTCCACCTAAATGACTCGCCGGCAAGTTACCATGTCGGTTTTAAAAAGCACCGCCACTCCGCTGTAAGGCTCGGCCGCAAGAGACCAAAAAGAGGGTCCGTGCCTCCACTCCCGCTTCACAGCGTGAATGTCGGCCAGACTGGCCAATCTGGTCTCCTGCAAAAACAAAATGTCAGCATCAAACTGGCTGAGAAAAAATAAGGCCATAAAACGAGTGCTTACTGATTTAATGCTGGCAACATTAATGGTTGCCACCTTTATCGGAGGGGGAACTGCCATCAGAGTCATTCGGGAGAATGTCTCTTAGCCTTCCCTCTGGCCTCACTATCAGATCCCTCACGCTTACTGGAGGAGACTGGTGTTTCCTCCTCCATATCTGAGGCCTCAGAATCAAAAGAAGAAATCTCTATTGAGTCCTCAGAAAGTACCTCAAACCGGTTGAAGAGCTGCACCCCATGGCTCTTCCCCGGTTCTGGCACTCCATTGTCCTTTTTTCTTTTCTTTTTGGTAGCAAACCTGAGAGCAAGGTAATCCTGATCCTCGGGGGAGAGTCCAGACCACGCTGTCTTGGGATCTGAACTCCCACCCTGCTCAGAAGGGGGTGCAGGATCCGGATCACCTAGCCCCAGCCTGCGAGGTTTTACAGCAGGGGCCACAATTACTGGGACCCCCTTGGTACTTGCAGTGCCAGCCCCCTGGGCCGCCTCAGCTATCAAATTACTCGATCTTACATTGGTGGTTGCTGACTTGGGGGCAGACTGGGGATTCACCTTAGGGACCCCTGCAGATGGTACTGGAGCGGGCGCAGGGGCTTCAGGAACCCCCAGCTGAGTGGGTGGAGGGACTGTAGACGGGACAGCATGGGAATGTTCCTCCCTATCCAGCTGCAGCATTTCCTGCACCACTTCCCTGTCCAGGTCGTGCCAGGCCTCAGGACACTGACTATAAGGGTGGCCGAGCTGGTTACATAGATTACATCGGATTGTATTGCAGTCCTTAGCCAAGTGTCCCAAGCCCTGGCACAACAAGCACCTAAGAAGCGAGCAGGAGGAGCTGAAGTGACCCTTGGCCCCACATTTATGGCAAACCTTGGGCTGACCAGGATAAAAGATGGTCAGCCGATCACGGCCAATATAGGCAGAAGATGGCAAGTGGGTGACCTGGTTGCCATTCCTGAGGAGCCTCAGGGTCACTGACCAGCCCCCAGTCCAGATATCCCGATCGTTTAGGATCTTCTTCAGGGGAGTGAGAACATCACCATAACGCTTCAGCCAGACAGTCAAATCTGAGGGGGGAATGGACTCATTTCTAACCAGTATGGTGAAATTTTTCACGAGCTGCTGTCTGGAGACCTGGATGGGAGTTAACCCCTTCCAGGCAGGATCTTGCTTCAGCAGCTCGTACCGCTCCCAAAATAAGTCCATTCCTTCTGGTCAGACGAAGCTTAAGTCATGTTCTGCACTCCCCACTGGACTGATCAGGGCAAAAATGTCTGCGGCTGCGAATCCCATACCCAGTATGAGATCCACCACCACCCGCCGGGTGATAACTGGCCCCTCCCCCTCCCACCTAAGCTGGACCAGGTTGCGCCTATTGAAGCCGCTGGCAGGGGCGTTGGCCTCACTGGGCACAGACATCCTCTCACCAGCAGCTTCTCCACTATGCCTGGCAACCTGGGCATAGGACACAGGGGACTGCACTGCAGCACCAACAGCATTATTGCATACCCCCCAACTGTCCCGATTTGGGCGGGACAATCCCGCTTTGGGGCCCTTGTCCCGTTGCCCCGCAGGGCCCCAACATGTCCCGGAATCCTGTAAACTCACCGGCGAGTATGGCGGCGGCCGGGACACCGGGCAGGAGGTTGCAGCTCTCTGTGCGGCGTAAGAGCTGGAAGGAAGAGAAAGGGGCGGTGCCGGGGCAGCTGCAGGGGGTTGGGGGCGGAGTTAGATCGGGCAGTGAGGCTGTTTGCTGGCTCGCTGAACTGTTAACGGGGGTGGGTGGGCAGGCGCACGGGGGTGGGGGGGCGGGCGGTATGCTGGTTTGGGGATACGTACGCATGCAGGGGTGAAGGCAGCCGACATTGCTGGAGCTGGAGAGCGTGGCCGGGGCGTGACCGGGGCGTGGCCGGGGCGTGACGGGGGTGTGGCCGGGGCGTGACGGGGGTGTGGCCGGGGGCATGGCTTGTCCCGCTTTCACGTTTTCAGAAGTTGGGAGGTATGTTATTGGCCCTACTCCCTGTGCCACCTCGCTGGATGAAATACAGGGCAGGGCGGACAGCAGGGGCCCCAGCATTAGGTGGCACAGTCTTCTTATTGTCCACCTGAGGTGAGTCACAACATCAGCAGCAGTCACAGCATCAGTCACAGCAGAAAGTCCAACAATAGAATTAACCCCTGTGGACTCAACCCCAGACACAGCAGCAGTAACAGGAGCAACAACATCAGTAACAGCACCCAAACCAGCTGAAGCAGAAACAATAGAAGCCCTGCCAGCAAGACCCAAACCTGCGGGTGAGTCACCCATGGCCCCAGGCCCACCAAGTTCGGCGCACCCAGGAACCCGGATGGGTGCCAGGATGGTACTTACGTCTGGCGCCACCTCACCCTTTTCAGGGCAAGGAGCGCCACAATCTTCTATACCCCCTGACACAGCGCCTATGGCGCACTCCGCAGGTTGGCTGGACAGATGGACGTTGTCCTTAGCTGGCATGGGCTCCTCAGGCTGGCGGCTGTCCTCTGGAAGATCTGCTCCAGTAGGGGCTTCCTGGTTGCCCAGCGATGTCACGCACTCCTGATGTGTTGCCTCAGCAAGAAAGTCTTCCAATGCTGGTTCCGGGGCTCCCGGCTCTGCTACTGCTGCAACTTTGGGTGGAGGTACAGCTGGAGAATCCTCCACCATCGGGGTCTCATCCACATGGTCGGCCTCTTCCTCCTTCACAGTGGGGCCTGAGCGCTGCATGGACTTAAATTGCTCCTTGTTTTTATATATTTCTTTAAAGGCCCCACTGCTTGCTTTAATGGACGAAACAAGCTTCTCCTGCTGCCGACATGCTGATTCAAGCTCAGCTAAGTCTGCTTTACTTGACCGCCGATCCAGTCCCCGCGCCTTGCTGGTGTCCATTTTCTTTTTCTTTAATGCAATTTTCATCTTGCACAGCTTCTCCTCCTCCTTCGCCACACTGCACAAATTACTGCATACACGGCTGCGAAAAGCTGACAAACTCTCACCGGGCTAGGGCACCGTGCTGTTACTAGCGCCGCTGGAAGAAGACCCGGGATCTGTAGGTTTAATATTCCTCCGGCGGGTACCGGCGCGACTCAACCCTGGAATCATCCATGCTGCCTGGGAAGGCACTCCCAGGAAAGCCCCAGGCTTCACAGGCTTCTGGTAATTAGGAGCAGTTGTGTGTTCTGGCTCTCACAGTGTGTGACCACACCCACCTAATTACCCTAATAGATTGTAAGCTTTTCCCCTTCTGTATCATCCCTTATACCCTAATAGATTGTAAGCTCTTCTCCGTCTGCATCCTCCCTTATACCCTAATAGATTGTAAGCTCTTCTCCTTCTGTATCCTCCCTTATACCCTAATAGATTGTAAGCTCTTCTCCTTCTGTATCCTCCCTTATACCCTAATAGATTGTAAGCTCTTCTCCTTCTGTATCCTCCCTTATACCCTAATAGATTGTAAGCTCTTCTCCTTCTGTATCCTCCCTTATACCCTAATAGATTGTAAGCTCTTCTCCTTCTGTATCCTCCCTTATACCCTAATAGATTGTAAGCTCTTCTCCTTCTGTATCCTCTCTTATACCCTAATAGAGTGTAAGCTCTTCTCCTCCTGCATCCTCCCTTATACCCTAATAGATTGTGAGCCTCACACCCCTCTCTGTAGCGGCTGCTTTGCCCGTGACCCGCAGCGGGGAAGTAATCATCTCGGAGGTTCGTGGGAAAGCGGCGGCGCTGGCAGCGCTTATGGAGCCGGCGGGGATTTTTCAATCATGTATCTGCCTGTCTGCCCTCAGTCACTGTCACATCTCATTCCGCGCTGCTACAGCTTCATCCACAGTGTGCCGCGCCCCGGCCGGCCAATCCTCTATTTATAGGCTCCTTCCAGGGCGCCCACGGCGTGTTCTCTTCAGCTAAATTGCAGATTGGGAGAGACCTCCTCTCATCCAGCTCCCCAGTACTCACAATATCATTATTATCTGTTTATATAGTGCCATCCTATTCCATAGCATTGTACAAACAGTAATTACAACACAAGATTTATATGTACAGTACGCTGTAAATCATTTAAGCGATGGAACACAGGGCTGTATGCGGCGATAGCAGTGGAGTTACTGTTAATGCCGCTAATTTATATGTACATGACAGCGGAGCTCCCCTTTATTCCAATAATATTATAGCGGGGGCAGGAATTCTAATTTGCATGTGGCAGCAGAGTTTCCTCCTATGTCATAAATCAGTGATGAGCTCAAATATTCTTCTTCCAATTTAACTGCATCCGATTCACCTTAAACCGGACCTTCACCATGATTTAATGAAAAGCCCAAACCCTTAAAAACGATTCCCCAGCATCTAAAATTAATATATTTTAAGTTTTTAGTCACTTACTTATTATTATTCTTTCCCCTGCTGGGCTGCAACTCTGCTCAGGACTCTAGGATACGGGCGCCGCCATCTTGATTCAGTAGCATCACACATACTGAGGAGAGGAGAGCAGGATAGAGTGCAGGGGGCGGGGTTATAGCTGTGCTTTGCACAGACAGAGCAGAGCTGGGGTCAGGGAAAGGACAGCAATCCCAGAATGCAGAGCGACACAGTCAGAAGGCACTTCCTGTTTGCAGGCTGCCTGATGCGCCATGAACCTCCATCTTGGATATTTCAAGGCTTATAACATGCAGTAGATGCAGGTAGGATGATTTTTAATGTGAGCAATCTGTATGTACAGGGTGTGGGAAACATATAAGATAGGCTCTTATTTAGGTTGAAGGTCCGCTTTAAAGCGGAACAAAATCCAAGAGGAGCAGTGCCTGGAAGCTAAAGGGTTCCACGCAGCGGGGCATTCCAAACAGGGAAGAGGTGAGTTCTACCGGGCGATCAGGAAGGTTTCACACAGTGGGGTATCCCAAATGGGATGCCCAGGGGGCAAGATACAAAAACCGGGATAGTCAACATCCCAGGTTTTGTTCTGCTTTAAAAGATCTGTAGGTAAATAATGTATTTTTAGAGTGGTCCAAAACCAGACCTAGATTCTATAAGATACTATGTACAGTTAAAATGGACCAAAACCCAGCGTGATTGGCCAGGAATCTATAAGATTCCCCGGCCAATCAATTCCCTTGCTTTACTTAGGCCCTTATTCATGAAGGAATAGCGACAGGTAGCGACTGGTGAGCGACCGGTAATGACGGGCCCCGCCACGAGAACGCCGGCTCCCCACCACAATCACACATTTATCAAGCCAATCCTGCTTAGCGACTGAGATAGCGCCATATAGCGACTCATTCATCATTATTCCAGCCTCAGCCCACAGCGCCAGCGTCCGACCTTGAACAGCGACAGCTCTACCTGGCGCTCTCCAATGCATTTCATTGGAACAATCTTTAAATATTAATAATTAATTGTTATTATTATTATTTTTTTTTTATTAAATGTGAAAAATTCTGTGACCACTTCTGCCATTTTAGATAATTTTTTTAAGGGAAAAAAAATAAAAAAAAAATTGTACAGAATTGATATTACAGGTCTGATATTAATATATTCATATTACTAAATTATTTTAAAAACTTTTTTTTTTTGGTTTCCAAAAATATGGTTGTTTGGGGGTTAAAAAACTACTTTTAACACATCGCCGCCAGCGCTCTGGGGTTTAAACATGCATTTCACAGCGCGAGAATTTTTTGAGCGTGATTTTTTAATGAATATGGTGAGAGCCGGTCGCTAGGGCCAGTCGCTATCATGCGCTCCCATACAGCGCGGAACCTGTCAAATAGCGACTCCTCACCCAATATTCAACATTACGGCAAACCGACTGAGTCGCTGTCAACTACCGAACAACGGCCAAGCACAGCGACTACTAGCGGGTGCTCTGAAAATGCCGCTACAGTCGCTCAACTGTCGCTACCTGGCGCTATTAATGAATCGGCCTCCCCGAAGGAAGTAATAATACTTCTACAACACCGCGCTAGAAGCCAATTAATTCTATTCTTAAAATCTAGTTCTATTACTGTGTATTAAAAGTTTTCCCTGCGCTGGAGTTTATTAGACCGTATCGGTGCGGTCTCACAACATATAGAAGAAATCTGTGCATATAAACACCAAAAAACTCAGCGGGGAAGTAATGTCTCTTTAAGTGCTTAAATCTGGATCAATAGCACCAAAACACCTTGAGTGTAGGCGATCAAAACAATCCTTGTGAATCCCAACACCAGGAATATTTAAATGACGTACCAAACAATCTCAAATAAACTGTCACTTCAATATTATACTCCTTTGAAAAAATGCCTCGTGATTATCAGCAAGAGATTCCACCAAGTAGATAATATAAATCAGGATTCGCTTTAGGTACTCTTTAGGGGTCAATTCCCCTTATTTATAAACCATATCAGGCTCCAGTATCATAGATCACATGAAATTAAATTAAATAAAGAACATAGCGTAAAATCCTTTGAGAGAAAGCTTCAATCAGCTTCCTTGCCTCCAACAATCGGGCACCTGCAGCAGCAATCTGCAGCGTAAAGGCTGTAGAATGATTTGTTCAGCGGCGCCGCACTCCGCCCCCTCGGTCGCCGGGTACGGGAGCGCTCACTGTCACTATTTTCCTCCTCGCTTTGAAAAACGTGATGCCGCTGTCCAACACAAGTCCGGCCCAACGCGTTTCGTCGTTCAAACAACTTAATCATGGGCCATCAATTCCCTTGCTTACTTACCGTGCTTTCTGGTCCAACGGCGGATGCGCGAGCCGCGACTGCATCCGCGTTATTCCTCTAGCAGGGCGTGTGCTACCTGTTAGAGGGAAGCGGGGGATGCTTCCACCAGTGCGCTTGGAGCCTCTGGCCTTAGACGCTGTCGTAGATGGCTGCCATCAGCGGCTCTGAGCGCACTGATTGGACGAGCTTTAACCAAACTCCACATCACCCCTAAGGAAAATCAGGGGGTTTCACATTTTGGGGCAATCAAAATCAAGGTGCCCCTTAGGGAAAGATTTTACCTGGACTGCTCAAGGTGTTAGTCCACTTAAAGCGGACCATAACCCAATGAACTTGTGAAATACATTTGACCAAAGCCCCTGCCAATACTATTTTAACTATCCTGGGTTATGGTCCACTCCCCTGGGGCACCCCGATCGGGGATGCCTCGCTATGTGATACCCCCCAGATCGCTCACATCAACTCACCTGAATGCGGTCCTACGGCGCATGTGCGGCCGCTCATCCAATCAGCGTTCTTGGAGCCGCTGAGCTATGCACGTCTAAACAACTTCTTAGCTCAGCGGCTCCGAGCTCGCTGGCGGCTGCATCTCGCGCTTCCCACAATAGCCGGCGCGGGCACGCGCCCCGCTAGAGGGATAGTGGGGATGCGGCCGTGGCCCGCGCATGCGCGGCTGGACCGGGATTAAGGTAAGTGTAGCAGGTGTCCTGGGGGGTTTCACACAAAGCAGGGCATCCTGATTTTGGATGCCCCGCGGGGATGGAATAGATCGGCTCAATTCAGCTGGGTTTTGGTCCACTTTAAGGTGTTTAACTTGAAATGGATATTTTTGCTTTTTTTAAATCATCCTTAAACACTGTTTTTTTTTTTTTTTTGCTGTTTCTCTCTGTAAGATGGCGGGTAATCAGTCTTTGCATAGGTGTGGCAATGACATCATTGCCACACACAGCGGTGGCAATGAATGGAGGAGGCGGAGCTTTACAGCTAAAACAGGCGTCACTATCTTGGATTAGAGCAAAGCATGAGCAGTAAAAATTGGAATAATATGCTCTTCATATGGGGAAGCAATTCAGGGGATGTTAGTTAAAAGGTGGGTTTTGGTCAGCTTTAAATTGATATGATGCCAGAGATCCACTTTAACCAATTAAAGACGCCATGTGGTTGGAGTCAGCGGCACATCTCCAGATTACATGAGCTTAGCTTGCATAACCTTCACCTTGACCTGATCCACTTTCCGGCGCGATGATATTGGATGTAGCGCGCCGGATTAGTGACTGCAAGCGATGATTGAAAAAAAAAAAAAAACTCTCGCTGTCCCTAAATCCTCGTCAGTGTAAACCGCATGTGTATTAATCCCGCTGGGAAAACCAAAACATGGCAATAATGACGCTAACCCACCAACGAAGATCAGAAATGACAAGCGTTACGTAAAATCCTTATCACTGAAATGGTCCCTTCCAGCCCCTATCACCCATCCCCAGACTGGGGAATATTTGGGTATAATATCTATACCAGAGGTGGCAAACTCAGGGGCCACATCAGCGTTCAGGATGCCTTCAAAGGCCCGGTTAATAACACAATACAAGCACAAACATTCAAATGTTTGCCCAGGGCAGATGCAGATAGGTACTGAATTATTTTGCCTGGGACAAAGACAGACGCAGAATTTTTGCCCACTATAGCCACATAATTATTTTGCTCAGGACAGCAATAGATTTTTTCCCCCCAAGATAGATGCAAACTCTGAATTATTTTGCCTACAATAGCCACAGAATTATTTTTCCCAGGACAGATGCAGACGCAGAATTATTTTGCTCATGATAGCCATAGAATTATTTTGCCCAGGGCAGATGCAGACGCAGAATTATTTTGCCCAGGACAAATGCAGACGCAGAATTATTTTGCCCAGGACAGATGCAGACGCAGAATTATTTTGCTCATGATAGCCATAGAATTATTTTGCCCAGGGCAGATGCAGACGCATAAATATTTTGCCCAGAACAGATGCAGGCGCAGATCTATTTTGCCCAGGGCAGATGCAGACGCAGAATTATTTTGCTCATGATAGCCATAGAATTATTTTGCCCAGGACAGATGCAGACGCAGAATTATTTTGCCCAGGACAAATGCAGACGCAGAATTATTTTGCCCAGGTCAGATGCAGACGCAGAATTATTTTGCTCATGATAGCCATAGAATTATTTTGCCCAGGGCAGATGCAGACGCATAAATATTTTGCCCAGAACAGATGCAGGCGCAGATCTATTTTGCCCAGGGCAGATGCAGACACAGAGTTATTTTGCCCAGGATAGCCTCAGAATGATGTCGCTCAGGGCAGATGCAGACGCTGAATTATTTTGCTTACGATTGCCACAGAATTATTTTGCCCAGGGAAGATGCGGACCCAGAATAATTTTGCCCAGGACAGATGCAGACGCAAAATTATTTTGCCCAGGACAGAAGCAGACGCAGAATTATTTTGCCCAGAACAGATGCAGGCGCAGATTTATTTTGCCCAGGGCAGAGGCAGACGCAGAATTATTTTGCCTATGATAGCCAAAGAATTATTTTTCTCAGGGAAGATGCAGACGCAGAATTATTTTGTCTGGGATAGATGCAGATGCTGATTCATTTTGCCAATGATAGCCATCACTCAGCAGCACCACACACATGTGCAATGGTATGCTGCCAGTGTCAGCAGCCCTGGAGTGTATTGGTCGCCCTCCCCCCCGGGCCTGAGTTTGACACATGATCTATAATATATATATATATATATATATATATATATATATATATATATATATATATATGTATACAGGGCGGACTGCCCATAGGGAGAACCGGCCTGGTGGGCCGCACTCCCTCTCAACCCCCCTGTAGTCAGGCCCACTGTACCCACAAGCCAAGGAACCCTGGGGGGAGTTTTACACAATGCAGCATCTCAAAACGGCATGTACCAGAGGCAAGGGACAAAATCCGGGATAGTCAAAGTCATAGTTTTGTTCCACTTTAAAACTGGCCGAAATCCCAACCAGAGTCTAAAAGACTAAAAGACTCTACTCTAGGGTAAATCCTTCCCTAAGGGACATCTCGATTTTGATTGACCCGCAATGTGACACCCCCTGATTTTCCCAGTGCGTTCACATTGATACCTTACTGAATGTAGCCATTGCTGGGCTGGTGGCTGGTGTATGCGTTGTGGGATGGCAGAACAGGTGAGTTAACACAGTGAAACAGGAATTTTACACTACGAGGCAGCTGGATCCTGAAGAGGAACAATAACCATGACTGATGCGAGGAGGCAGCAAGCTGACCGCGGGCTATGGTCGTAAGCGGGGATGGTGCGCTCTGGATCTCAGGTGGAGGTAAGCATCAAGCTCCTGGTAAGTATGTATACTTTTTTTTTTTCGCCCAGACATTTCCTTTAAACTGGACCTTCACCCTGAATTAGAGCATATCCTATATATTTCCCCCACCCTGTACATACAGATTGCCCACATTAAAAATCATCCTACCTGCATATTCCGAGCCTTTAAACATCCAAGATGGTGGCCCATGGAGTCTCAGGCTGCCTGCAGACAGAAAGTTTCTTCTGCCGCTCTGCATTCTGGGATTGCTGTCTTGTTCCTGACCCCAGCTCTGCTCTGTCTGTGCAAAGCTATAATCCCGCCCCCTGTACTTTTGACCCTTCTCCTCAGTATGTGATGCTTCTGATGGCGGCGCCCATATCCTGGAGTCCTGAACGGAGTTGCAGCCCAGTGGAGGGAAGACATTAATATATTCATTTTAGATGCTGGGGAATAGTTTATTAAGGGCCTTATTCATGAAGGAATAGCGACAGGTAGCGACTGATGATTGGCAGGTAATGACGGGCACCGCAACGAGAACGCCGGCTCCCAACCGCAATCACACATTTATCAAGCCGATCCTGCTTAGCGACTGAGATAGCGCCATATAGTGACTCATTCATCATTATCACAGCCTCATCCCACAGCGCCAGCTTTCAACCTTGAACAGCGCCAGGTATGCCCTCTCACTACCTGGAGGTCTCCAATGCATTTCAATGGAAGATTTTTTTTTTTATGACTAATTAATTTTTTAATTAATTTTTTATTACCCCCAAAAAAAACTGCTACCACTTCTGGCATTAAAAATGAATTTTTGGGGGAAATATAAAAAAAAAAAAAAAATTGTGCAAAATTGATATTACAGGTCTGATATGAAAGTGTTCAGGTTACAATATTATTAAAAAAAAAAATCCTATTTTTTTTTTTACCTAAATGGTGGTTAGGGGGTTAAAAAACTACTTTATACACAACGCCTCCTGCGCTCTGGGATTTAAACATGCATTTTACAGCGCAAGAATTTTTAGAGGCTGATTTTTTAATGAATATGGTAGGAGCCGGTCGCTAGGGCCAGTCGCTATCATGCGCTCCCATACAGCGCGGAACCTGTCAAATAGCGACTCCTCACCCAATATTCAACATTACGGCAAACCGACTGAGTCGCTATCAACTACCGAACAACGGCCAAGCACAGCGACTGCTAGCGGGCGCTCTAAAAAAATGCCACTACAGACGCTCATCTGTCGCTACCTGCTGCTAATGATGAATCAGCCTCTAAGGGTTTGGGCTTTTCATTAAATTATGCTTAAGGTCTGCTTTAAACCACATTCCTCTGACCTCCTCAGGAGGCACAAGACTGCTGCCAACCAATCATGCGGAGCGCAGATCAAGGTAAGGGTTACAAGGTTCGCAGGAGGTTAACCAAGAGGGTTTGGGGGGGTCACAGGTAATCGGGATGCCCCCCAGCCCGGACTGAACCAACACCCATTTTAAGTAAAATAAGGGGTTGGTCCAGTTTAATGCTCTGTATTTTTTTTCTTCTGCCTTATTTTCCTGTGTTTCTTAAGGTTCTTTTCAGATGCTAATTGCTTTATTTCCCTGATCTATTTTTAGAACATCAAAGTGTAGCTATTACGGCCGCGCTGTATTTATTTTATTCTCCGCGTTCTATCTGCTGTTTACATTGAGCCGTAGCGCGCAGCTGGAAAAGCCAAGGATTTAACCCCGCAGGTGCCACTTAGCATCTGGACTCTATGGTCGGAGGGATATTTGGGAGTTGAAAGTGAAAGGAGCTCTATGGCGAAATTGTGTAACATTTAAAAATCTCTAGAAACATGCTGGATAGAGAGAGGAGGGGTCACTTATACACTACAACTGGAAAATTCAATCTCCCCCAGTCAAAATCAAAAGACAACCCCTGCACCACCCTAAAAAAAAAAGAAATCTACAGTATGGGAATGGTGTGCCAATATGGGATACCCAGGGCTGTATTTACCATTAGGCAACCCTAGGCACGTGCCTAGGGTGGCAACCTGGAAGGGGGGGGGGCGTTGCCCTTACTACTATAGTGAAGAAAAGAAATTAAAACTCGCATAGCCAGAACATTAATGCCTCCTAATAAGCACCCCCTCCGCAGCCACAGAAGGATGCAGAGTGTATTTCTGTGAAGGGGGGGTGCAATCGGTTGAACCCAGGCCATAGCATCTCCCCTCCACTGGTGTGGTCATGTGACTCCTGAATGTCAAAATGCAGTAAAAGATGGAACATGCACGCCTGCTTCTCTGAATTTCGCACTTTGTGCCCTCTAGCCCATTGCACCCTTTCCCCCTACACACTTTTTTTATATGGACCAGGACCTAACTTAAAAAAAGGGGGCGCAAGCACTTAAAGTGCCTAGGGCACCATGAACACCAGATACGGCCCTGGGGATGCCCCAAACAAATAACCAATTTGAAAAGCCAACAACCACAGAGGAAAACCCAAACCGGCACCACCAACCTAGAGAATCACAAACTAACAAATATCTAAAAAGATTATTTACAGCAGGGACATCAAAGCCAAAAGTGTCATTTTACATCCAATAATATAACCAAAAAAATACGGGGAGGCCGATTCATTAATAGCGGCAGGTAGCGACAGTTGAGCGACTGTAGCGGCATTTTCAGAGCGCCCGCTAGTAGTCGCTGTGCTTGGCCGTTGTTCGGTTGTTGATAGCGACTCAGTCGGTGTGCAGTAATGTTGAATATTGGGTGAGGAGTCGCTATTTGACAGGTTCCGCGCTGTATGGGAGCGCATGATAGCGACTGGCCATAGCGACCGGCTCCCACCATATTCATTAACAAATCACGCTCCAAAAATTCTCGCGCTGTGAAATGCATGCTTAAACCCCAGAGCGCTGGCGGCGATGGGTTAAAAGTAGTTTTTTAAACCCCAAACAACCTTATTTTAAAAAAAAACAAAAACATGTTTTTCAAAACATTTTGTAATATGAATACATTAATATCAGACCTGTAATATCAATTCTGCACAAATTTTTTTTTTTTTTTTTTTTTTTTTAACCTTAAAAAAAATATCTAACATTGCAGAAGTGGTCACAGAATTTTTGACATTTAAAAAAAAAAAAAAAAACATTAATAACAATTAACAATTAATTAAGTATATTTAAAGATTGTTCCATTGAAATGCATTGGAGAGCGCCAGGTAGCGAGAGGTCATACCTGTCGCTGTTCAAGGTCGCTCGCTGGCGCTGTGGGCTGAGGCTGGAATAATGATGAATGAGTCGCTATCTGGCGCTCTGTCAGTCGCTAAGCAGGATCGGCTTGATAAATGTGTGATTGCGGAGGGGAGCCGGCGTTCTCGTGGCGGTGACCGTCATTACCGTTCGCTCACCATTCGCTACCTGGCGCTATC